>JAPKLX010002645.1:0-12401 GCA_026898415.1 Leonotis leonurus | reverse complement strand
CTGCTACTACTCTGCTAAAAATCTTCAAGCTCTCATTGCTCAAAACACTTCCAACCATCAAGAATTCTCTGTAGTGTTTACAGTATTTGAAGATTTATCTTTCTGGAAATCTATTGTTTACCAAAACCCAAGTTAGGATCTAGTTTTGATCCAAAAGTTGTAAGATTTAGATTGTGGTTCTTCAATCTAAGAAATGTAATCTCAAGTTGTTATCTAGTTTTGATAAAACTTGAGGCTCGAGCTCAACGAGTAAAAAGAAAGGAGATATAGTTGATTTCGATCTAGTTTTGATCGAGCCCTGGACGTAGGGAAAGTTTATCCCGAATCACGTTAAATCCTTTGTGTTCTTACTTTCTGTTTTACATCATTATCATCTTCTTCATACTCTTGCATTTAAATCTTGGTTGATAATTTCTCCAAGAAAGAAAACGGTTTTCATATTAAAAGAGCATTAACCACCATATTCTGCACACAACCTTAATCAAGTTTAAATCTGTGTCTATCACTCTTGATTATTGTCTTCACACATAAGGTATTATTTGAGTGAGACTAAATCTTCCTGACAAGAAGATTTGTTTTACTACTCCAAGCTATCTTTATTATTAAGAGTGCTAAAGCCTTATATTTAATTTTTGAACAAGAAAACCTAAAAAGTTTGAATTGGTGTATTCTCCCCCCCCCCCATACACCAATCTAGCTCTTTCGGGACCAACAAGTGGTATCAGAGCAGTGGTCCATATTGACCATTGTTTCTAATTCACAAGAGATTATCTCTGTGTGGTCATCTTGGATAGATCTAGAAAACGTTTTCACAGCATATTACACTTGCATTCATCTAATCATTTACTCTAAGTCATGGAAGGTCAAATGGCTAGGGCATGTGAGGATTTTTCTATCGCTGGATATGAAGATTGGAGCTTCAGACTGGAGATGTGTCTTAGAGCTCATCACATCAAGATGTGGTCCATTATCACAAATGGACCAATCAAAATCATGAACAAACATTCTGCTGAGATTAAAGATGGAACAGGACCCACTCCCACCGTTGAGTTAGTTGAAAAGGAAAAAGATATGGATGACTATACAACGGAGGAGAAGAAAGAGGCTAGCTTAGACGACTATGCAAAAGGGTTGATCTCAAGCACAGTTAGAGGAATCTACCTGGCCAAAATCCGACGTCTCAAAATAGCTAAAGAGATGTGGGATGTGCTTCGAGAAATAAGCATGGGATCCGACGTGATTCAAGAAAACAAGCTGTCCATAGCTTGTAACAAATATGAATAATTCAAGATGAAATCTGGTGAAACCATTGCACAGATGAAGAATAGATTCACTGAAATCTTGATCGAGATAGATGCAATCGACAAAGATAAATATACTCAACGCGAAAAGAATCTCAAAATCATTCGCGCTCTACCTGCTAGTTGGGAAATATATTCGGCAATGCATCCCATGATGCCAGAGTTTAATTCTCTCACCATTGATGCTTTATTTGATTTACTAACGGACAATGAGTACGAAATCAATCGTATTCATGGTCAATCTAATTCTTCTTCTAGCAAACCATCTGTTACAGGAACTAAGGGAAAAAAAACTGCCTTCAAAGCAAAGCAGAAAGAGAAGGAGGTGGAAAAGAAGTCTCCACCAACTATGATAGTGAAAGATTCTTCTAGTTCTGATGATGAAAACTATCCCACCAAGAACTACTTCGAGGAATACTCACTCATGGCTCAAAGATTCCAGAAGATGGAACTTAGGGCAAATAGATATAAACGTCTATACAAAGATAACAACAGAAATTTCAAAGGAAGAGATTGATCTGGAGATCGACCTGAGAAAAGGAATGAGGTAAAATCCACCACATATGTTAAAGTTGACCTATCTGAATTTTCTTGTTTTAAATGTGGTAGGAAAGGTCATTTCAAAACAGACTGCCCCGATATCTCCAAGGCAGAAAGAGAAGAGCTCAGAAGCAAGCGAGACAAAAAGCTTAGAGAACAACAGAATGCCATGCTAGCTGAAGAACAAGCTGCTCCAAGCACATTAACAGACAGTTCGTCCGATAACGATGAAGCTTTTATAGCAAACGAGCAGGATCTTGAATGGGATGAATGCCTCATGGGTCATGACAACGGACTCAACTCTAATGAGGTAGAAAATAATTCTTCTTCTCTTACTTCTAACTCACTCAAATATGATTCGGGTGATGAAGAAGAAATAGATGAAGGAGACGAACTATCCATCAAAGATTTTAACAAACTCATGGAAGATCATGCAAGATTGAACAAAATGTTCAAACATGCTATAAAAGAAAATGGAAGAATGGCGAATACTATTCAAGAAATGAAGAAAGTAAGTGCTTCATTTAACGATAGAGAAAAGACAATGCTTCTACAAATCAAGAACAAAAGTGAAGAAGTCTACGCTCTCACTGCTAAGATCTCAGATTTGATTGGGAGAGAATCATCAGCAAATAATAAGGTGAATAACTTAAATGTAATGCTCAATTATTACATCCACAAAAAGTCAGACAGAGTTCATCTCATCAATGACATGCAAAAGAGATCATCAGATCGTGGAGGAATAGAGTTTGACGGAGTTGACAAAGGATCACCAAAAGGGAAATTTGTCAAAGAAAAGGGAAAAGATAAGATAGTGAATCTTAACAACTCCGCGAGACAACCTCAGGCCATCCTAATCAAGGATCAAGGTCAACAACAACAAAAATTCACTACTCAAGGGATTGGATTTCAACCAAGGAAACAACCTGCTCAAAGGATCAATCAAACTCCCCAAGAATTCAAACACCAGCGAACTCCTCAGTCATTCAACCAGAGACAACGATCTGCTCCTAGAAAACAAGTGCCTAATCATCCACCTGCCAAGAAAAAAGTTGTATATATCGACTTTAGTGGCAAACAAATCAGACCTACGCAGAATGTCACTATTATTCGGCAAATTTGGGTTCCAAAAGGAACTATGTCCACTAACAAAGCACCCTCATTTAGTAGGGTAGCTAAATAAACTCTCATTGCAGGATAGGAGATCAATAAGAAGAAAGCGCACAGCTCGGGGTGCAGTATGGATTCTTGACAGCGGATGTTCCAAACATATGACTTGCAACAAGGAGATGTTATCCAACTACAAAGAAAGAAATGGACCAAGTGTAACCTTTGGAAGGGACTCAAAAGGATATACAAGAGGTTATGGCGATCTCCATGTTGGTAACACTATTATTCAGAATGTATCTTATGTTGAAGGTCTAAATCATAATCTATTCTCAATTAGCCAATTTTGTGCTAACAACAAGAGAGTAGAATTTACCGCTAACAAATGTCTTGTCAAGAACATAGAAGGAGAAGAAATTCTTCTTACTGGAATTTTGCAGGACAGGTTATACATCGTACAATGGAATAATCAAACTGAGACCTGCCTAGTAACAAAATCCAGTGCAGAAACCAGCTGGCTGTGGCACAAACGGTTAAGCCACCTCAACTTCAAATCAATCAACAAGCTGGTCAAAGATAAACTGGTCGAAGGTCTACCTACTCAAATCTATGACAGAGACCATGTATGTGAAGCTTGCCAAGCGGGAAAACAAACAAGAGCATCATTTCCTACAAAGGCAACCCACTCCACTTCTAGGATATTGGAACTTCTACACCTAGACCTTTTTGAACCTGTATCTCCATTAAGTGTAAACGGTAGAAAGTATACCCTTGTTGTTATTGATGATTTCTCTAGATTTACTTGGGTTGTTTTTATGTTCAAGAAAAAGAAAACTCTAGAGAAACTACCTGATCTTCTCAACAAGCTTTCAAATCAAAAGGAGTCATCAATCATCACCATTCGATCTGATCGAGGAACCGAATTCATCAATCATATGATCGAAGGATATTGCTCAAAAATGGGAATTCAACATCAAACTTCAGCAGCTCGTACACCACAAAAAAATGGAATTGTGGAAAGACGTAACAGATCGCTCAAAGAGGCTGCCCGAACTATGTTAAATGAAATCAATCTCCCAAAGAAGTTCTGGGCTGAAGCAGTCAACACAGCCTGCTACACGCAAAATCGATCTGTCATCACTCAACACCACGGGAAAACACCTTATGAGCTGTGGAACAACAGAAAGCCTCGAATCTCCTACTTTAGATCATTTGGTTGTAAATGTTACATTCACAATAATGGGAAAACTCAATTAAAAACCTTTGATAGCAAAAGTGATCAAGGAATATTTTTAGGATATTCTGAAATCAGTAAAGCTTATAGGGTCTTTAATAAGAGAACTCACATTGTGGAAGTAACACCACATGTTGTGTTTGATGAAGCTAACTTTGAAGTTTCAGGAACAGATTGCCCCTCTTCAATAGATGATCTCTCACATTCAACCTTGAGAAATTCCACAGATAGACTAATTGATGACATTCTTCTTTGGAGTCCACGAAAAGATGATGAAGAAGAAACCTCTATTCAACCTACTATAGAGAGACTACAGCAAGGGGGAACACATACACAAACATCTCATCTAGGGGGAACAGATGAAGGGGGAACTTCACATGAAGAATGCTCACAACAATCTGTTGATGAACAAAACACTCAATCTGCTCCACCCCCAACTCAATCACCATCTGTTCAAAACTTGGTAAATGTATCAAATATTTACTTAAACGCTGACAATCTCATTGATGATCATATTACAGAACATCCAGAATTTGAGAACCCTCCCGATGAAATAGAAATCGAAATATCTGAGGAAGAAATGAAAAGGAGAAGAAAATGGATAGATAGTCATCCATCTGACCTCATTGTTGGGAACCCAACGGATAAAGTCAAAACGAGACGCATGCATGGAGAAAGCGCATTACTAAGCTGCTATCTTGCTCACACCAAACCAAAGAATATCGAAGAAGCATTGCAAAATACAGATTGGATCAATGCCATGCAAGAAGAGCTAAATGAATTCAAAAGGAATGATGTATGGTATTTGGTAGATGGACCGAGACATCAAGGTGTTATTGGGGTCAAATGGATATTCAAGAATAAACGAGATGAAATAGGTGAGGTGGTGAGAAACAAAGCAAGGCTAGTCGCCAAGGGATATTGTCAACAAGAAGGAATCGATTTTGATGAAACCTTCGCACCCGTGGCACGACTAGAAGCTATCAGATTGTTTCTTGCTTATGCAGCCTTCCAACGTTTCAAAGTATTCCAGATGGATGTAAAAAGTGTATTTCTAAATGGCATTCTGGAAGAAGAAGTCTACTTGGAACAACCACCTGGGTTTAAAGTTGAAGATGAAAACAAAGTATACAGATTGGTCAAAGCAGTATATGGACTAAAGCAAGCTCCTCGAGCTTGGTATGAGACACTGTCTACATTCTTACTTCAATCGGGATTCAAACGAGGATCAGTTGACAAGACATTATTCACCATCAAAGTTCAAGACTATATCCTTTTAGTTCAATTTATGTTGATAATATTATTTTTGGATCCAAATCTGAATTCCTTTGCAACAAATTTAGCAATTTAATGCAGGATAAGTACAAGATGTCAATGATGGGAGAAATGAACTTCTTCCTAGGATTGCAAGTCAAACAATCTGCTGATGGGATCATAATCAATCAATCCAAATACATCAAAGATCTCATCTCAAAATTTGGTGTTAAAGACAGTAAAGCAACAAAAATTCCTATGCAAACTAATGGACAGATTGGTCCTGATGCACTTGGGAAAACTATAGATGTAAAACTGTATTGTGGTATTATCGGTTCGCTTTTATATCTAACTGCTAGTCGACCTGATATTACTTTTGCAGTTGGTGTTTGTGCTAGGTATCAAGCTAATCCAAGAAAATCCCACTTGGAAGCAGCCAAAAGAATCTTGCGATATCTCAAAGGAACCATTGAAATAGGTTTATGGTATCCTTGTGATGATAATTTTGAATTAACTGGTTACTCTGATTCTGATTATGCAGGTTGCAAGCTTGATAGAAAATCCACATCTGGAACTTGTCAATTTCTTGGAAGCAAGCTCATCTCGTGGTTTTCTAAAAAGAAAACTTCAGTTGCAACCTCAACTACAGAAGCAGAGTACATGGCTGCAGGGAGTTGTACAGCACAAATCTTGTGGATCAAGCAAAAACTAAAAGACTATGAAATCTTCATAGATGGTGTTCCAATATTTTGTGATAGCTCCAGCGCAATTGCCATCACCCAAAATCCTGTCCTACACACTCGCTGTAAACATGTGGATGTTCGTCATCACTTTATTCGTGATCATGTTGAAAGGAAGAACATCAAGATAGAGAAAATTCATACGGATGTGCAGCGAGCTGATGTTCTCACAAAAGCATTACCCGAAGACAGATTCAAAATGCTTTGTGGAAAATTGGGATTAATAAATCTTGAAATTGGTACAAGTGTTGACAACAGCTAGCTGGTGCCAGCTGTTTAGTTAAAAACACGGAGCAGATTGTTCAAAGAAGGAAAACGACCTGCTGCCTATCAACAAAAGCTGCAAGCTGCATGAAAGTAAAGGACAGCCAACTGCTGATGTCAAGAATAGCAGATCATTATTTATATATTAAAAACGATCTGCTTCCACTTTGAATAGCAGTATTGCAGATCGCTCAAAGTAAAGACGATCTGCTAACAAAAAGCAGCAAGCTACACAAAATGCTTCATGGCAGCTAGCTGTTACCATCAACTAGAACAGATCGATCTGCTAGTGCATTAATCAAGGGGGAATCAAGCTCCAATAATCAAGGGGGAATCCAGCTCATTTATTTCTCCAACTCTTTGATTATTTAATTCTAATGATTGCTTATAAATAATATTAATTGCTAGGAAATGTCGAACGCCTCAATGACAGAAAAATCGAAGGATAAAGTGATGTTCATTTAATGTTGCAGACCTCGGTTATTGTTTCGAGGCAATGATATGACACAAATTGATGGCGTATGAAATTCACTGGATTTTGGGCGGCAAATAATTAAACAAGGGAGTAATCTCAACCGTTGTCTGCTATTACTTTTATATGTTTTAATCTGCACCGTTCATTATTTGCTTATAAATAGGGAACGTTTGACTGTTCTTCTCACACTCAAATATTCCCTCTCTCAAAAACCCAAACCGCCATTGTTGTGCCCAAGCTCTCAAACTAAGTTTTCTGCAACTTTATATTTCTTCGAGATCACTCAAATCATTCTTAAAATGTCTGCTTCCGAAGCAAGTTCTTCATCAGCTCATTCACCTCCAATTTCCCTACCCGATATGCTTCACATGATTGAAGCAAAGCTATCCCCTGAACCTCGTGCCGTACTCACACATCATGAGTTTCGTACCCTAGATGTGCTGTTTAGTAAAATCAGGGCATGCACAGGTTAAATTTAACTCAAGCATGAACTAGGATAGAAATATCACATAAATGTTTTGGCGAATATATTGATCATCTATGAAAATATGTTTCTGTGCTCAATCAAGTTTAAACTGCATACTTTGCCTCATGGTATTCTGCTCGTATGATATGTTTCTGGAATTAAAACTGTTTATCTATGCTCTCATCACTATTTACGTTCTTATCACCTGAATAAATGACACAATCACTGGTTGTATATGAATGTAAATGTTTAACTGATAACAACTGCATACACTTAATCAAACCTTATTTCCTCTTTAGGGTTCCACAAGATAATCACCACGGAACCAGACTATTTCCTTCCACGCCAGATTACCTTATTCTATTGTTCGTGGATGGTTGATGATCGAGAAGAGTACACTATCAAAATACCAATAGGAAAGTCAAAAGAGGACAATATAAGGACCACAGTGATTGAGATGATTCTACAAACATATCATTTGTCCGATGAAGGGGATATCATGATTGAAGAGGTCTCGGATGACCAGATTCAGAGCACTCTTGACATAATCCTTGCTCAACCCTTCCAATGGACGGGAAAAGCATTTAATCGATCCTTGATGCTACCCAGTTATCGTCTTCTCCTTGATTTCGTCCAAAAGGTGTTTCTTGGACATCAAGGCACATTTGACTCGATGACAGCAGGAAAACTCAAAGTATTGGCTGCAGTTTTACTTAATCTAAAGGTAAATTGGGCAAGATCACTGTTGAAACTCATGGTGGATGAAGAACAACAAATCGACATTCGCCAAGACAGCGATGGAAATTGTACAAGATTGAATGTCAAACGACCTCTTCGTCTCTCTACCAAACTCAACACAATCATAGCTGGCTTCTTCCAGCGTGATAAATGGCACAAATCCGTTGAATTTAGCAAGGACTGGATTTTACCAAGGACCCGACACCAGATGGAGATGTCCTTGGGCATTGCTTCTCAAATTTTTCTTAAAGTAACCGATGAGAAAATTAAGCGAGAGTTAATTCGGGTGGGACAATCAAATTCCGAATGGGTAATTCCTACAAGAAAACCAACAATTGGTGAGGCAGCAGCTGCACAAGCACAAGAGGAAGTGGCAGCAGATCGACCAGCAAAGAGGAAGGCAGCTGGTAAACCAACTGCTGCTGCCAAAAGAATCAAAAAGCCAAGGAAAACCAAGAGCAAACCCACTGCTCGTAATTTGGAGGATGAATTGAAGCAACAATTGATAAATTGAAGGAGCCGACTGCTCCAGAAATAAATGAAGCTGAGGTGGAACTCAATATACACGAGCAGCCCGCTGATAATATTGAGGAAAGATTAAAAGGGGCTCAATTACTCTTCCAGCAGTTACAAGAAAAGGCCACTGAGCTGGTACTCCAATCACTGCCTGGCATTCGTCTTGCTCCCACCGCATTCGACATGGCTAAACGTTTCCAAACATATTTGGAAATTCGCGAATGCAAATTTTACATCTTGGAGGCCATATTGCTACTTTTTTCAATCAACGACCTGTAGGCCGAGGAGAGCAAGCTGCTTAAATACTTTGGATTCCTTGACATCCCTGATGCCCGACAATATTTTTGCACATATGTCTTGACCAAGATGAAAGAGGAAGCTGCCACACTCAATGTCGATCTTGCTCCCCTTTACGCAAATGAACGAGATTTTTACAACCTAGCCGTTGATCTCTAATCTGGAGATTTTGATGATATATTCAATTTTGAAGAGAAGGTTGAGGGCGGAAAACCAGATGACACTCCCTCTTCGAAACCCGCTGCCGAGCACACACCTAAAGAACAATCTACTGTAATGAAGGATGATGAACAGATTGTGGTACCATCTGTCGCAGCAACTAAGGATGAGGTCGTTACTGAAATTCTTGAAGAAATTTTCACACATGGAACTGCTCCAGATGGTTTTCAATTACACAATATGGAGGACCTGCTATCTGCCAACCTTAGTTCCCACATGACAGCAGATCAAATCAATGCACTTATTCATGAAAGAATCAATAATCGATCTGCTGCTTTGGCGAACTTCATTTTTTCTGCTGCAGAAAGCACACTCCACACGGTTGAACACAACGTCCAGCTTGCTCATACAAAGCTCTCCGTCGAACTGCATAAGGATCTGGACAACGATCGTGAAATTTTTGATAAGTTCAAGGAAGAGACAAACTGCAGGATAACTGCCATTCAAGAGGAGGCCAAATCTTTCGAGACCAAAATGAATGAAGCTGGAGCGAAAATGGTTGAAGAAGTTAAAAATCACGTTGAAAAGCAATATGAAGACATGGAGAAAACCACAATCCCAGCTGTGGTTAAGATCGCTCTGCCCTCTCTGCTCAAAGACCAACTGCCAGAGGCCGTAAAAGAAGCTGATGTTGCAACCGGAGATGAAATCTTCCTAATCAATAAGACAATCACTGACATGAAGGTTGCACATAGCGCGCTGGCTGTAAATTTTGAATCTCATATCAAGACCGCCTCCAAGCAGTTCAATGAGATAAATGGAAACATCTCCACTTTCCTACAATATAAAGAGGACTCTGAAATCAAGTTCAATACTCTCAATGATGAAATTGCCTCCCTCCGACTCATAATTTCCAAAGAATTTCTTGATGATGTCGAAAAGGGGGAAGGAAAGAAGGTTGTGCAGTCCGCTGCTCCCTCTGCTCCCCTCAAAAAGAAACCAACTGCTGCTCTCAAAAAGAAGAAACGAACTGCTAAACAAGCTGCCGAAGCCAAGCAGTTACAAAGAGAACATGAAGAAAAACGCAAAAGAGAGGAGGAAGCCAAAAAGGCAGTAGACCGAAAAGGGAAGAAGGTCATGACTGAGGATGATGAAAATGAAGAGATGTTCTTGGATGGGTGCACGGCTGAGCAGATCGCTAATCCAGAATTTAGAAAACTTTGGAGGGCTGAGAAGTTAAGGCAAGGAGAGACTGGTGCCAAAGATGACGAGATTGAATCTCCAGATGAAGAAGAAGAAGCGTCATCAAATCCAGTTTTCAAATTCTTTGAAAAATTCCAATTGACTGACCCTCAAAATCTTACATGGATGCATTCCAAGAAGGCAGCTCAATGGAATAAATTGGTCAAGGAGTTCATAATGCAACATTATTATTTGATGGACCAAGATGTACAAGGAGGATCAGTGGATGATTTGTTTCGAGAATTTCTTTCCCAACACAAGAATCAAACCTTCATAGAATATCTTCATAGACAGTCAGCCATGACAAACACCCCTCTCACTGCTCCGAAGAAAACAACTCTTTTGTATCCAAGGATTCCTGGAAAAACAGAAGTTAATCACACAGCAGTATTAAATGCTATTAATCGATCTGCTCAGATGATGAATTATCCCATTGATTTCAATAATAAAGACTATCGGAGGATCTTCAATGGAATCTATGCAAGTTTTGGTGTGCCATCAGAACTAAGGCAGCGAGAGATGGTAGAAAGAAGGAGGCAACAGCTGGCTGATCAACAAAGAAGACAATCACCATCTGCAGCAAGGGAAAGCCAACCACCCCCTCAACCGTAGTCATTGTTTTGTTTAACAGCGAGCTGATATAAATGCAAAAATGTAATTGTAAGTTGTTATGTCTATAAAGTGAAGTTTGTTTTGAAAAACAACCTGATGACAATATCTCTTTGTCCAGACAATGTTTTATGATTGTCAATTTATCATTATGCACTTTAACTGTCTTCAATATTTAATCTCATTTAATAAGAAAATATAAGTGTAGGTTTTGACATCATCAAAAAGGGGAAAATTGTTGGGAACCCCATGAATTTATATTTGTTTTGATGATGTACCTCGAAACCACACTTTGATGTTTTATATATACTGGAAACCAAGTAGTCATTGTTATCTATTAAGGAATATCTTAAGTGTAAATGATGCAGATCGTTTTCAACATATAAATAACGATCTGTCTTATTCTAGTAAAAGGTATCTTGGACTCAATGACTACTAAAACAACAAGTCTCTCCTATTGTAAGTCAGCTAGCTCCTAATATAGGTGAGCAGATCGTTTATGGTATATTAATAATGATCTGCTTTCTATATAAGCAGCTCGCTGAGATTTATACTTGTTCATGGTTTCAATTTTTTTTTAATTCATATATCAACAGATCACAAATGTAAAAGTGGTTTAAAGTTTCAAACACACTTATAACGATCTGGTTCTATAGACTAGAATTAGCAATAGGAAATAGAATATACTTGTAACTTATTACAAGTGTTTAAGGAGATAGTTCTTCAAAGTCAGCCTGCTGCTAGGAACTACCAACAGATCATTTTCATCGATTACATATGGATGGGCAGCTAGTTCTCAAAATCAGCCCGCTGCTCGAACGCCAACAACATTATTCCAAGATATTACTAGAGGCGGAAGCAGCTCGTTCCAAATGATTGCATCAATCTGCAGTCATCTCAAGCAGCAGATCGTTTGTGTCCAAAAACGATCTTATCATCTCTACCATATATTTAGAAGATCGTTTTATACTAAAAAATGATTTGGTCGTCACATTCAATGGAGAACCAAAGAGATGAAGTTACAACACGATGGACAGCGAGCTGTCGTTACATCAAATACAAGATGCTCCTCACAGTAACTACGGTGGACTGCCGACATACCTAAATTTGTCACAAGTCAACCACTCTATGTATTGTCACATCAACAGCATGCTTTAAGGAATGAAGTACTAGAATATCAAAACTCCAGTACGATGAATCATTCCCAGTATGGCAATACATTGGGAAATCTCGTGAAAGGTGGTAACAACTCTCATGTGACAGCGCGTGTCTCAACAACCCCGCCATGCATTTAATGCAGCCATTAATGCAATGAAGAAGGACACCATCGTCTCCAACGGATAGTTTCTTCAAAGAGGCTATATATACCATATTCAATTCCAGAAAGAAGTACGAGAATTCAAGCTTTCATTCTGCTACTACTCTGCTAAAAATCTTCAAGCTCTCATTGCTCAAAACA
>JAPKLX010003404.1:0-11179 GCA_026898415.1 Leonotis leonurus | reverse complement strand
AAGAATTCACGGACCAGATCATTCCTCCAGTAAGAAGAGCGAGAATAACTCAAAGAAGGAGAAAGAGACTGCCTTCAAAGTGAAGTGCAAAACAGATGAATCAGCAGCCTCTGTCACACCAGAAGAAGGGGGATATGATAAGTTACTCAAAGAATTCTCAATGATTGCAAAGAGATGGACAAAATGGAAATCAGATCAAGAAAATACCGAAGGTTCTACAAAGACAACAAGAGCATATACCAGAAGAACAAAGAAGCAGAACGATCTGATGACAAAACAGAAAATAGAAGTAATGGTAAAATCACTAATTCTACTGACTATACTTGTTATGGATGTGGGAGAACAGGCCATTTCAAAACAGATTGCCCAGATTTATCTAAAAGTCAAAGAGAAGAACTACGAGCTAAGAGGGACAGAAAACTAAAAGCTCAACGTAAAGCCATGATAGCAGAAGAAGAAGACTCTAGCTCAAGTCACCTATCAGATAGTTCATCAGAAGATGATGAAGCATTCCTTGCCAATGAAGAAGAAGACTGGGATGAATGCTATGTAGGACTAGACAACGGTCTAGATGATGTAGAGGTAAACTCTTGCAACTCTAACTCTTCAAATGATATTAACCTGGAACAGGAAATAGAAGAACAAGATGAATATTCATGGGATGAAGTTAATGAGATGTTCAAGAGCTACTCAAGCATCAAGAGGCTATTTAGAGAAGTTGTTGAAGAAAATGACAGATTAAAGAAATCTGAAGAGATATTGAGTAAAGCAAACACTCATTTTGTTGCCAACATAAACGATCTGGAAGAACAGATCAAAGGAAAGGACAGTGAGATTCACTCACTAAATTCAAAAGTGAAAGATCTTATCACAAGAAACAATGTAGCTGAGGAAAAGATCAAGAAAGGAAAAGAAATGATCTACAAGAGTGATGAACGTGCTAAACTGCTAATTAACATGCAGCAAAAGGGTACATCTGGAGTAGGATATCCAGGCCACTCAGAGAAATCCTCTAGTACCATAAAATTCGTACCAGATCAAGTGATAAATCTTAGGAACAAGAAAGAACAACCTCAGAAGATGATAGTGAAACAGACTGGCAACAGACAGAACCATCAAACAAAGGAACAACCAGCAGATTACACAGAAATAGAAAGGGTTCACAAAAAGAATGTCAACAGGACATTACCCAACAGGAATGTCAACAGGACAGTACCCACTAATAAAGGATTGAAGAATGATGGAATAGAAAGATATCATCCATCTATATTTCATTCTGTGTCAAAAGTTGATAATGATGGAAATACTATCACTTGCTATATTGCTATCCCCAACCCAAAAGTGTTCTGGATTCGAAAAGGAACATTTACTAATAACCAAGCACCCAAATATTGAAAGGGTAGCTAAGTGTAATTAATTGCAGGACCAGAAGACTGCAAGAAGGTACAAGATAGCTAAAGGTGCAATCTGGATCATAGATAGTGGCTGTTCGAAACACATGACATGTGACAAGAACCTACTATCAGACTATATAGAGAAACCAGGTCCTCAGGTCACCTTTGGATATAATTCAAAAGGATATACCAGAGGATATGGAAACATAAGAGTTGGCAAGACCATCATCACAAATGTATCATATGTTGAGGGTCTTAGCCACAATCTGTTTTCTGTAAGTCAGTTCCGTGCTAACGGTAATCAGATTATTTTTGATGCTAACAATTGTTTCGTGAAAAGCAAGGAATGAGATGAGATACTTCTTACCGGAAAATTGCAGGATAGATTGTATATTGTACAATGGGACAACCAGATTGAGACATGTCTGGTCACTAAGACAGTATCAGAAACTAGATGGCTGTGGCATAAACGACTAAGCCATCTCAATTTCAAGTCAATCAATAAGATTGCATGAGAGAAACTAGTTGAAGGATTACCAGACCAAATATATGACAAGAATCACATCTGTGAAGCATGTCAAGCTGGAAAACAAACCAGATCATCATTTTCTAGCAAATCTGTCCAATCGTCTACCAGAATCTTAGAGTTACTACATTTAGACTTATTTGGTCCGGTGAAGCCATTAAGTATAAATGGTAGAAAATACACTCTGGTCATCATTGATGATTATTCAAGATTCACATGGGTAATATTCTTATATAAGAAGAAAGAAACATTGGAAAAGCTGCCAAACTTTCTCAACAAAATTACCAAGAAAAAGGAAGTCTCTGTTACTACCATCAGAACAGATCGTGGTACAGAATTCCTAAACCAGAAGATTGAGGATTACTGCAACCAGATGGGAATCACACATCAGACATCTGCAGCCAGAACACCTCAACAGAATGGAGTAGTTGAAAGAAGAAACTGATCATTAAAAGAAGCAGCTCGCACTATGCTTAATGCAACCAGATTACCTAAGAAATTTTGGGCAGAAGCAATTTCTACAGCCTGCTATACACAGAATAGAGCTGTAGTTACCATCAGACATGGGAAGACACCATACGAAGTCTGGAACAACAGAAAGCCCAGGATACACTACTTCCGTACTTTTGGATGTTTATGTTACATCCAAAATAATGGGAAATCACAGTTGAAAACCTTTGATAGTAAAGTTGACCCTGAAATATTCTTAGGATATTCTGAAGTTAGTAAAGCTTATAGGGTTTACAACAAGAAGACCCATATTGTAGATGTAACACCTCATATTGTCTTTGATGAATCTTTTGTCATTGATAGAGAGTTGAGTGATGATCATATACAAGGCCAGAACAAGGAAAAGAGAACAGACGGAATTCTGCTAGAAGATATTCTAATCTGGAATACAACAGATGACAATGATATCGATGTTCCATCTAATGCTGAAGCAATAAGCTCACAGCAAGGGGGAACAGAACATATCATTCTGGACCTTAATAGATCAATAACTCAACCAGAAGGTAATCAACCAGAAGAAGGAGATGACAATGAGCAAAATCATGATCAACCAGAAGAATCAAGAGATACAAATGGTTGGAACAATAATCAAGAAATTGAAGAACCAGATGTGGACAACCCTTTTCAAACATCTCATCCAGAATTTGAGGACCCAACAAATGAACCAGAACCTGAGATATCAGAAGAAGAAATGACCTGCAGGAGGAGATGGATACAGGACAATCATCCTCCTGAACAGATTGTTGGGAACCCAAGTGATAGAGTAAGAACCAGAAGAATGCATGGAGAGAGTGCACTTCTCAGTTGATATCTATCACGTGTTGAACCCTCTAACATTTATGAAGCACTCAAAGATGCAGACTGGGTCATTGCTATGCAAGAAGAACTCAATGAGTTTAAAAGAAACTAAGTCTGGTATATGGTAGACAGACCAAAACATCAGGGAGTAATAGGTGTCAAATGGGTATTCAAGAATAAACGAGATGAAAACGGAGAAGTAGTCAGAAACAAAGCTAGAAAGAAGCAGCTGGTCCAATAAAATTCGTACCAGAAAGAAGTCAGATACCAGATCAAGTAATAAACTTGAAAAATAAGAAAGATCTTCCCCAGAAGATGATTGTTAAACAAGTTGGTAACAGACAATATCATCAAACCAAAGGACACCCTGCCTATTGCACTGAATCCAAACAACAGCCCAAAAATAAAGTCAACAGGACATCACAGAAGAAAGCAGAAAGCAAAGGATCAGAGAGATACCATCCATCTGTCCTTCACTCAAAGTCCATTGTTGATGAGAATGGGAATATCATCACCAGCTACATTACTGTTCCAAATTTAAAGCTATTTTGGATTCAAAAAGGGATCTTTGCTAATAACCAAGCACCCAGACAATAAAGGGTAGCTAAATCTATTTAATTGCAGGACCAGAAGGCTGCAAGAAGAAGTAAGATTGCAAAAGGAACAATCTGGATAATTGATAGTGGCTGTTCAAAACACATGACGTGTGACAAGAACCTGCTATCAGATTACATAGAGAAACCAGGACCTCATGTCACTTTTGGATGTAATTCAAAAGGATATACCAGAGGATATGGAAACATAAAAGTTGGCAAGACCATCATCTCAAATGTTTCATATGTTGAAGGTCTCAGCCACAATCTGTTCTCTGTAAGTCAGTTCTGTACCAATGGTAATCAGATTGTTTTCAATGCTAACAACTGTTTGGTTAAGAACAAGGAAGGAGATGAGATACTCCTTACCGGGAAATTGCAAGACAGATTATATATTGTGCAATGGGACAACCAGATAGAGACCTGTCTGGTCACAAAGACAGTGTCAGAAACTAGCTGGCTATGGCATAAAAGATTAAGCCATCTCAACTTCAAATCAATCAATAAGATTGCACGAGAGAAACTAGTTGAGGGATTGCCAGAACAAGTCTATGACAAAAGTCACGTTTGTGAAGCATGTCAAGCAGGAAAGCAGATCAGATCATCTTTTTCAAGCAAATCTGCCCAGAGCTCAACCAGAATACTAGAATTACTACATTTAGACTTATTTGGTCCAGTTAAACCATTAAGCATAAATGGTAGGAAATATACTCTAGTCATCATTGATGATTATTCAAGATTTACTTGGGTAA
Organism: Leonotis leonurus; assembly: GCA_026898415.1. Taxonomy (NCBI): domain Eukaryota; kingdom Viridiplantae; phylum Streptophyta; class Magnoliopsida; order Lamiales; family Lamiaceae; genus Leonotis; species Leonotis leonurus. The sequence continues at coordinate 6,606 of JAPKLX010003404.1, read as the reverse complement.
TATTCTTGCATAAGAAGAAAGAAACTCTGGAGAAGCTGCCAAACTTTCTCAACAAAATTACCAAGAAAAAGGAAGTTTCTGTTACCACAATCAGAACAGATCGTGGAACAGAATTCCTAAACCAGAAAGTTGAAGAATATTGCAACCAGATGGGGATCACTCATCAAACATCTGCTGCAAGAACTCCTCAACAGAATGGGGTAGTTGAGAGAAGAAACAGATCATTAAAAGAAGCAGCTCGTTCTATGCTCAATGCAACCAGATTACCAAAGAAATTTTGGGCAGAAGCCATCTATACAGCATGCTACACACAGAACAGATCAGTTGTTACAATCAGACATGGGAAGACACCCTACGAGATATGGAACAACAGAAAACCCAGGATTCATTACTTTCGTTCTTTTGGCTGTCTGTGTTACATACACAATAATGGGAAATCTCAGTTGAAAACTTTTGATAGCAAAGCTGATCCAGGGATATTCTTAGGATATTCTGATGTTAGCAAAGCTTATAGGGTTTTTAACCAGAGGACTCACATTGTGGAAGTAACACCTCATATTGTTTTTGATGAATCTGTTACTAGTGACAGAGACCTAGATGCTGATCAAACACATGATCAGAACATAAACCAGAAAGCAAAAGAGATTCTGTTAGAAGATATTCTCATCTGGAATACATCAGAAGAGAATGAAGTTGAAGTTCCCAACAGTGCTGAAGCAGTAAGCTTGCAGCAAGGGGGAACAGAACAAACAACCGTATCCACACCAGATGACAATCAGCCAGAAGGAAGACACAATGCTAATGAGCCAGAACCAGATCAACCCGAAGAGTCAAGAGATTCAAATGGTTGGAATAATGATCAAGAAGAACCAGAAACTGAAAATCATTTTCAAACTTCTCATCCAGAATTTGAGGATCCAGCAAGTGAACCAGAACCAGAGATATCAGAAGAGGAGATATCTAGCAGAAGGAAATGGATTCAAGAAAATCATCCTTCTGAACAGATTGTTGGGAACCCAACAGATAGAGTGAGAACCAGAAGAATGCATGGAGAAAGTGCACTTCTCAGCTGTTATCTATCACGTGTTGAACCCTCTGACACCTATGAAGCACTTAGAGATGCAGACTGGGTCATAGCAATGCAAGAAGAACTCAATGAGTTCAAGAGAAACCAAGTCTGGTATATGGTAGACAGACCAAAACATCAAGGGGTGATAGGTGTAAAATGGGTATTCAAAAACAAATGAGATGAGAATGGAGAAGTAGTCAGAAACAAGGCTAGACTAGTTGCAAAGGGATACAATCAACAGGAAGGTATCGACTTCGATGAAACCTTTGCACCTGTGGCCAGATTGGAAGCAATTAGGCTATTTCTAGCATATGCTGCATACAAGAGATTCAAAGTATACCAAATGGATGTTAAAAGTGCATTCCTAAATGGTATACTTGAAGAAGAAGTATATGTTGAACAACCGCCTGGTTTTGAAGAAGGAAATCCTGACCAGAAGGTATATAGATTAGCTAAAGCTGTCTATGGATTGAAACAGGCACCAAGAGCTTGGTATGAGACGTTATCAGCATTTCTGCTAGAATCAGGTTTCAAGAGAGGTTCTGTTGACAAAACACTGTTTGTTATTAAAGTCAAAGAACATATCCTTTTGGTGCAGATATATGTAGACGACATAATTTTTGGATCTCAATCTTCCCATTTATGTGACAAATTTGCTGAACTAATGAAGAACAAATATCAAATGTCGATGATGGGCGAGATGAATTTCTTCTTAGGTCTGCAGGTAAAACAGCTACCAGATGGTATCTTTGTAAACCAAGCAAAGTACATTAACGATCTGGTCAACAAGTTTGGAGTTAAAGACAGTAAGCCAGCCAAGATTCCAATGCAGATAAATGGAAAGATAGACCCAGATCCCGAAGGCAAACCAGCACCTATAACAAAATACAGAGGCATAATTGGCTCACTATTATACCTTACTGCAAGTCGACTAGATATCACGTTCGCAGTAGGAGTATGTGCCAGATATCAAGCCAATCCCAAAGAATCACATATGGAAGCTATCAAAAAGATACTTAGATATCTTAAAGGAACAGCTCACATTGGTCTCTGGTATCCGCACGACGATAACTTTGAACTAACAGGCTATTCTGACTCAGATTATGCAGGATGCAAACTGGACAGAAATTCTACCTCTGGCACATGTCAGTTTATAGGAAACAAGTTGATATCTTGGTTTTCAAAGAAACAGACATCTGTTGCCACATCAACAACAGAAGCAGAATATATGGCTGCTGGAAGCTGTTGTGCACAAATCTTATGGTTGAAACAACAACTAAGGGATTACGAGATCGAAGTAAAAGAGATACCAATATTTTGTGACAGTTCAAGTGCAATAGCTATAACACAGAATCCGGTACTTCATACAAGGTGCAAACATGTTGATGTAAGACATCATTTTATTAGAGATCATGTGGAGAGAAAGCACATCCAGATCGAGAAGATTCATACAGATATCCAACGTGCTGAAATCTTGACTAAAGCTCTGCCAGAAGAAAGATTTAAGATGCTGTGTGGAAAGCTTGGATTACTAAGTCTGGATGATAAAAATAGCAGAAGGTTAGCAGAATGCTAATAGCAGAAGGTTAGCAGAATGCTAACTGCAGAGAATCACCAGAATGTTAACAACAGAACGCTTTCAAGAATTACAGAATGACAAGAAAGAAATAATGATTTCACGTGTCATAATTTACTCAAATTAGAGTATCACGTGAAAATTATTTCTTAACTACCAAGTCAAGGGGGAACTTTTTGAGGAAATTGAAGCGACCGAGATAAAAGACGTCACTTTCCATAATCAATCTACGAGATTACAGTCTGAAAAGTTATTTCTTTTCCTGGATTTTCTAAATCTTCTATTTTCGTGATGATTAGCACAACTTTGGAAACTGTGATCAAGAAAATCCCTGCAAGAAATAGAAAAAGGGAAGTTACCGAAAAGACTGAGATACGCACACGCTCGCCTACAAACCCTTGGATCTAGAGCGTATATCACACGCAAGGAAAGGCGGGAAAACAAAGACTAAAGCGGGAAAACCTAAAAAGGGAGATTCTCATCCAACCCTTCATTTTCTATGCTCTTCATCCTTGCCATTGATTATTTTGTTATATATATGCGATATATATCTCTGAACTGTTCACCTTCACTTCATCGCACTGAGCACTACTTTTCTTAAGCACTTAAGGTTTTTACATCTTGATTTCTCTGCAAATCTTCCCAAAACATCTTACATTTGATCATGGCACCTCAAACCTCTCTATTTCTTCAACATGTGTCCGAGGTTCAAAAGTTTCTTTCACCTGAACCATATGCTGTGTTTGAATCTCACGGATTTCGTAAATTGGAAGAAATTTTTGCCATTGTTACTCGCTGCAAAGGTTTTTTTTTTTTGATTACTAATATTCCTTATTTCTGCATCTTACTCTCATTATTGCTCTCTTATGAACTGCCTATACCTTGTCCTTTCTTCTAATTAACTGTTTAGATGTGGATATTCATACTTGTTCATATAAACTGATGAATACACATATATTTGCTTTGTACGTTCTTATGATATTAGGTTTCTGCAATATTGTCACCTCTCATCCCAACACATTTTTGGCAAAACAAGTGGCTTCATTCTATCTAACATGGCAGAATGATAAACATGGCTTTGAGGCAAATGTGTTGATGCCAATCGGTGATAGAACTAGCAAAACACCATACAATGTCATCGAAATGATCAACCAGATGTATCGGTTGAAAGATGAAGGTTTAGCATTGGATGATATCACTTCTGCGCAACTGCAAGAAGCAGTGGAAATAGTGATGGTGGTACCGATCATATATACTGGAAAAATGTTTCAACGATCCCTACTTCAACCAGGGTTCAAGCTGTTACTCGAACTGGTTCAAAGGATATTCCTCAACCACAGTGGATCGTATGATCAGGTAACTCCTGAGAAATTTCGAATTCTCACGGCAGTTGTCCTAAACCTCCGAGTAAACTGGAGCAGAATACTGTTTGAATTAATGGCTAAGGAAGCAAAATTGGTCACATATACCAAGGATAGCAGAGGCAGAGGAACTTCAGTGGAAGTTAGAAGAAATCTACGACACTCCACCAAGATCAGTCTGATGGTGGAACAATTTTTTAAGCAGAAAGTCTGGGAGGATGCTGTGGAATTCAACACAAATCTCTCCATACCCAAAGATCAACATCAGCTTGAAATGTCTTTGGGACTCTCACCACAATTTTTCAACAAAATAACTGATGAGGTGCACCGAGTAGCAGCTCTAGAAATGGGCAGCTCTAATCCTTCATGGATGCCACCTTCCAAAGGAGTGGAAAAGCAGAAGGGTAAGACCACAAAAGAGAAAGTGGTGAAGGAAAAGATGGCCCGCAAGCCCTCACTCAAACGAGGAAGCTCTGTTGAGACAGAAACATCTGCCTCACAGCCTAAACAGAAGAAGCGCAGATTAAAGAAAGTTGAGTCTCCACCACCATCAGAAACAACAGATCTGGAAGCAGAGGATACACACACAGAGGTTCCACAAACAGAGGCCCCAGCAGGTGGTGTGGAACCAGAAACAAGCCACAACCCTAACCAAGAGAAAGATTTTTCTCTAGCCAGAACACTCACTCCCTCACCAAATAGAATGGAGAAAATTAGTGAGGATGAAGAGGAAGGAGAATCTACAAATGAAGAGGAGGAGAAGAAACGCCAAGCAGAAGGCATTATAGATTTGCTGGAAAATGAAGCAGAACACTCTGTGCTGCAAGACTTTCCTGGTATTCATAGATTACCAGAAAGTCTGGGAACAGCCAAGCGCGTCAAGTTTTACTTGCTGGTCAAAGACAGCGAGTACTATATCTTTGATGCTCTGCTTCAGATCAAGACAATGGACGAACTTAAGAAGGAAGAAGCTACTCTGCTCAGTTTACTTCAAGCAAACTCAGTCGCAGAAGTCAGAACAGATTACCAGCAACTTGTCTCTGCGCTCATGCAGCATGAGGCAGAAAATTTGAATATCACTTTGCAATCAACACATACTGATGCCCAGATGGAAGAACCACCCCAACCAGAGCAGGGAGCAACCCAATCCCAGAAGCCTGCCAAGAAAACACCAATCATCAACCTTGACTCAGGTGATGATGAACCAGTCGGCCAAAACATTGGTGGCGAACCAAGCAATGACATATACACACAAGGCGCTGCACAGAAGCTGAAGAAGCATGTCAACTTTTATACAATGGAAGAACTACTGGAGAGGGAAACCAGACCATTCAACAACTTCCAACTCGACAATCTCATCACACTTAGAGTTGAAGATTGTTTGACAGCAACCTGCAATGCTTTACAAGAGAAAGCCACTCAGATACTTTCTGATTTTAACCAACATCAGAAAGATTATGTGAACGACATGGATCATGACATTAGAAGCAAGCTCAGAACAGTCAGAAAGGAGCTTGATAAGAAGATTGATGATGACAGGTTGGCAAACGAAGCAGGTCAATCCAAAATCAATCTTCGACTGAAGGGCATAGAAGAACAAGCTGAGAAGACCACTACCTTGGTAGCTGACCTCTTGGTCAAACAACAAGAAACCATTGATGCTGCGGTAGCACAGAAAGGCACTCAACTTGCTGCTCAGTTGAAAGAAGACACTGACTTATCCATCCACTCCTAATTCACCCGATTTGAAAATGAGAAATTTGTGGAGCTGATGCAGAAACATCAAATGACAGTCCTGAACGACCTTCTGTATCCTAACCTAGAAGAGTTCGAGCAACAGAGCACTCGTCTCACTGCTGTTGAAGAACTTCAAGAGACCTATGACAAAACCCTGTCTACAATGAACAACAGGCTCGAGCAGAAACTGGACGCCTCCAACCAGACAATCAACTTCCTGCTTGGGTTCAAAGCAGAAGCTGAAGAAAAGATGGAGAAAATGACTGAAGAGATGGCCTCAATTCGCACACTCATCACTACCTTCTTTGATGATGTCGAAAAGGGGGAAATCTCGGGAGGAAAGGGTAGCAGCAAGGGTGGTAAAGATAGCATCAAGAGCTTAAGGACAGAAGAGGTGGAAATCGAAACAGCAACACCAACACCAGCACCAACTCCAACTCAACCCAGGCCTACCACACCTCCAAGACCTGATCCCACTCTACTTGGCACTGAACAAGTCCAACAAGCACCTCAGATCCCCAGTGACAAAGGAAAGAAACCAGTAGATGAAGGAGATTAGATTGCTGAGCTGTTGCTGTTTGGGGTGAGCATGGATCAAGCATGTGATCCAGTGTTTAGAGCGCAGTTCTATAAAGAACAGGCAGAAAGAGAGAAGAAGCTAGCTGCTCAGGAGGCCAAGGAAAAATCATTTCAAACTCCTTTCTCTTCGCCTTCATCCACAGAACGCTCACAGCAGCAGTCATCACAATCAACCACCCAGTCCAAAAAGAAGAAGAAGAAACCATTCTCATGGAACCTATCTCTGCAGAAGAAAATACCCAATGATGCATGGGTTCCAGAGGGTGACCAAAATGACTGGGAAA
>JAPKLX010001218.1:0-24477 GCA_026898415.1 Leonotis leonurus | reverse complement strand
TCTATTTTCAAAAATTGGTCTCGTAATTTAAATCCAAGTACGAGAAATTTGAGAAATTTTAGAGTTTAAGAAAATTTATTTAGGATTAAAAGACGGGATATTACACCTTCTCTGTTGTAGCAATACTCTTGCCTCCTTTGCTGCCTTTTTCACTCGGGATTTCCCCCTTTTCGACATCATTAAAAAGAGTTTGGATGAGTGCTCGAAGCGAGGTAATCTCCTCTGACATCTTCTCCATTCATTCTTCAGCGTCAGCCTTGTACCCGAGCAACAGATTGACTGTCTGGTCAGTTGCATGAAGTTTCTGCTCGAGCCTTGTCCGTGTGTGTCAAGCACAGCATAAGGTTCAGGTGAAAGGAATTTCTGAGCTTCAGATACATGTTGAAGAAATAGAGAGGTTTGGGGTGCCATGATCAAGACGCAAAATATTTTTGGGAAGAGTTTTGCAGAGGAAACAAGTGAAGAAAATCTTAAGTGCTTAAGGAAAGTGGTGCGCAATGCAAAGAAAGTGAAGGTGAACAGTTCTGAGATGTAAATCGCATATAGCATAGAAAATGAAAGGTTGGATGAATATCTCCCTTATTAGTTTTCCCGCTTCATTCTTTGTTTTGCCGCCTTTCCTTGCGTGAGATATACGCTCTAGATCCTAGGGTTGGTAGGCGAGCGTGTGCGTATCTCTTACTTTTTGGCAACTTCCCTTTTTATATTTCCTGCAGGGATTTTCTCGATCCCAGTTCCCAAAGTTGTGCTAATCATCACAAAAATAGGAGATTTAGAAAATCTAGTTTAGAAATTAACTTTTACAGTCTGTAACCTAGGTGAGTGACGTCAAGAGCACTTTAATTTTCTCAAAAAGTTCCCCCTTGACTTAGCATTTAAGAAATAATTTTCACATGCCACGTGTGATTTTTATTTCCATCATGGCGCTTTAAATATTCTGGAAAACTTCGATCTGGTAACTTTTTGTAGTTAACTCTGGTAACCTTCTGTTGTCAACTATCTGGTAACCTTCTGTTGTCAACTATCTGGTAACCTTCTGTTGTTAACTATCTGGTAACCTTCTGTTTGACAATCTGTTATTGTCTTTCTGCCTGTTTATCCAGATTGAGTAGTCCAAGCTTGCCACATAACATCTTAAATCTATCTTCTGGTAGGGCTTTAGTTAAAATGTCAGCACGTTGGATGTGTATGTGAATCTTCTCGATCTGGATATTCTTTCTCTCCACATGATCTCTAATAAAGTGATGTCTCACATCAACATGTTTGCATCTTGTATGAAATACTGGATTCTGTGTTATAGCAATTGCACTTGAACTGTCACAGAATATGGGTATCTCCTATACTTCAATCTCGTAGTCTTTTAGTTGCTGCTTCAACCATAGGATTTGTGCACAACAGCTTCCAGCAGCCATATATTCTGCTTCTGTTGTTGATGTGGCAACAGATGTCTGTTTCTTTGAAAACCAAGATATCAACTTGTTTCATAGAAATTGACACGTTCCAGAGGTAGACTTTCTGTCCAGTTTGCATCCTGCATAATCTGAGTCAGAATAGCCTGTTAGTTCAAAGTTGTCGTCATGTGGATACCAGAGACCAACGTGAGCTGTTCCTTTAAGATATCTAAGTATCTTTTTGACAGCTTCCATATGTGATTCTTTGGGATTGGCTTGATATCTGGCACACACTCCTACTGCAAACGTGATATCTGGTCGACTTGCAGTAAGGTATAATAGTGAGCCAATTATGCCTCTGTATTTTGTTATAGGTGCTGGTTTGCCTTCTGGATCTGGGTCTATCTTCCCATTTGTCTGCATTGGAATCTTGACTGGCTTGCTGTCTTTAACTCCAAATTTGTTGACCAGATCGTTGATGTACTTTGCTTGATTTACAAAGATACCATCTGGTAACTGTTTTACTTGCAAGCCTAAGAAGAAATTCATCTCGCCCATCATGGACATTTGATATTTGTTCTTCATTAGATCAGCAAATTTATCACATAGATGAGACGATTGAGATCCAAAAATTATGTCATCTACATATATCTGGACCAAGAGGATATGTTCTTTGACTTTAATGACAAACAGTGTTTTGTCTACAGAACCTCTCTTGAATCCTGATTCCAGCTGAAATGTTGACAACGTTTCATACCACGCTCTGGGTGCCTGTTTCAAACCATAGACAGCTTTAGCTAATCTATATACTTTCTGGTCAGGATTTCCCTCTTCAAAACCAGGTGGTGGTTCAACATATACTTCTTCTTCAAGTATACCATTTAAGAATGCACTTTTAACATCCATCTGGTACACTTTGAATCTTTTGTATGCTGCATATGCGAGGAATAATCTGATTGCTTCCAATCTGGCGACTGGTGCAAAAGTCTCGTCAAAATCGATACCTTCCTGTTGACTGTATCCCTTTGCTACAAGTCTAGCTTTGTTTCGGACTACTTCTCCACTTTCATCTCGCTTATTCTTGAATACCCATTTAACACCTATTACTCCCTGATGTTTTGGTCTGTCTACCATATACCAAACTTGGTTTCTTTTGAACTCATTGAGTTCTTCTTGCATAGCAATAACCCAATCTGCATCTTTGAGTGCTTCATAAGTATCAGAGGGTTCAACACGTGATAGATAGCAGCTGAAAAGTGCACTCTCTCCATGCATTCTTCTGGTTCTTACTCTATCACCTGGGTTCCCAACAATCTGTTCAGGAGGGTGATTGTCTTGTATCCATCTCCTCCTGCTAGTCATTTCTTCTTCTGATATCTCAGGTTCTGGTTCATTTGTTGGGTCCTCAAATTCTGGGTGAGATGTTTGAAAAGGATTGTCCACTTCTGGTTCTTCAATTTCTTGATTATTGTTCCAACCATTTGTATCTCTTGATTCTTCTGGTTGATCGTGATTTTGTTCATTGTTATCTCCTTCTTCTGGTTGATTGCCTTCTGGTTGAATTCTTGATCTGTTAAGATCCAGAATGATGTGTTCTGTTCCCCCTTGCTGTGAGCTTATTGCTTCAGCATTAGATGGAACATCATCTGTTGTATTCGAAATTAGAATATCTTCTAGCAGAATTCCTTCTGTTCTCTTTTCCTTGTTCTGGCCTTGTGTATGATCATCACTCAACTCTCTGTCAATGACAGAAGATTCATCAAAGACAATATGAGGTGTTACCTCCACAATATGGGTCTTCTTGTTGTAAACCCTATAAGCTTTACTAACATCAGAATATCCTAAGAATATTCTAGGGTCAGCTTTGCTATCAAAGGTTTTCAACTGTGATTTCCCATTATTATGGATGTAACATAAACAACCAAAAGTACGGAAGTAATGTATCCTGGGCTTTCTGTTGTTCCAGACTTCGTATGGTGTCTTCACATGTTTGATGGTAACTACAGCTCTATTCTGTGTGTAGCAGGCTGTAGAAATCGCTTCTGCCCAAAATTTCTTAGGTAGTCTGGTTGCATTAAGCATAGTGCGAGCTGCTTCTTTTAATGATCTGTTTCTTCTTTCAACTACACCATTCTGTTGAGGTGTTCTGGCTGCAGATGTCTGATGTGTGATTCTCATCTGGTTACAGTAATCCTCAATTTTCTGGTTTAGGAATTCTGTTCCACGATCTGTTCTGATGGTAGTAACAGAGACTTCCTTTTTCTTGGTAATTTTGTTGAGGAATTTTGGCAGCTTTTCCAATGTCTCTTTCTTCTTATATAAGAAGATTACCCATGTGAATCTTGAATAATCATCAATGATGACCAGAGTGTATTTCCTACCATTTATACTTAATGGCTTAACTGGTCCAAATAAGTCTAAATGTAGTAACTCTAAGATTCTGGTGGAGGACTGAGCAGATTTGCTAGAAAATGATGATATGGTTTGTTTTCCAGCTTGACATGCTTCACAGATGTGATTCTTGTCATATATTTGATCTGGTAGTCCTTCAACTAGTTTCTCTCATGCAATCTTATTGATTGACTTGAAATTGAGATGGCTTAATCGTTTATGCCATAGCCAACTAGTTTTTGATACTGTCTTCGTGACCAGACATGTCTCAATCTGATTGTCCCATTGCACAATGTATAATCTATCCTGCAATTTCCCATTAAGGAGTATCTCATCTCCTTCCTTGTTCTTAACAAAACAATTGTTAGCATAAAAAACAATCTGATTACCATTAGTACAGAACTGACTTACAGAGAACAGATTGTGGCTAAGACCCTCAACATATGATACGTTTGTGATGGTGGTCTTGCCAAATTTTATGTTTCCATATCCTCTGGTATATCCTTTTGAATTACATCCAAAAGTGACCTGAGGTCCTGGTTTCTCTATATAGTCTGATAGTAGGTTCTTGTCACACGTCATGTGTTTTGAACAGCCACTATCTATGATCCAGATTGCTCATTTTGCTATCTTGTACCTTCTTGCAGTCTTCTGATCCTGCAATTAAATACACTTAGCTACCCTTCAATATTTGGGTGCTTGGTTATTAGCAAATGTTCCTTTTCGAATCCAGAACATTTTTGGGTTGGGGACAGCAATATAACAAGTAATAACATTTCATTCGTTATCAACTTTTGACACATAATGAAATATAGATGGATGGTATCTTCTTATTCCATCATTCTTCAATCCTTTATTTGTAGGTAATGTCCTGTTGACATTCTTGTTGGGTAATGTCCTGTTGACATTCTTTTTGTGAACCCTTTCTGTTTCTGTGTAACCTGCTGGTTGTTCCTTTGTTTGATGGTACTGTCTGTTGCCAGTTTGTTTCACCATTATCTTCTGTGGTTGTTCTTTCTTGTTTCTAAGATTTATCACTTGGTCTGGAATCTGTTTCCTTTCTGGTACGAATTTCATGGTGCTAGAGGATTTCTCTGAGTGACCTGGATATCCTAATCCAAATGTACCCTGTTGTTGAAGGTTGATTAGCAGCTTGGCACGTTCATCACTCTTGTATACCATTTCCTTTCCTTTCTTTATTTTCTCTTCAGCAACGTTGTTTCTTGTAATGAGATCTTTTACCTTAGAGTTTAGCGAATGAATCTCATTGTCTTTTCCTTTAATCTGTTCTTCCAGATCAGATATTTGAGCAACGAACTGTGTATTAGCAGTACTCAGTATCTGTTCTGTTTTCTTCATCCTATCATTCTCTTCTCCTACTTCTTTAAATAATCTCTTGATGCTCGAGTAGCTTTTGAACATCTCATTGACTTCATCCCAAGAGTATTCATCTTGATCTTCTATTTCCTGTTCCAGATCAGTATTATTTGAAGAGTTAGAGTAGCAGGAATTTACCTCTACATCATCTAGACCGTTGTCTAGTCCTACATAGCATTCATCCCAGTTTTCTTCTTCTTTGGCAAAGAATGCTTCATCATCTTCTGTTGAACTATCAGATAGATGACTTGAGCTAGAATCTTCTTCTTCTGCTATCCTGGCTTTACGTTGAGCTTTTAGTTTTCTGTCCCTCTTAGGTCGTAGTTCTTCTCTTTGACTTTTAGATAAGTTGGGCAATCGGTTTTGAAATGTCCTGTTCTCCCACAACCATAACAAGTATAGTCAGTAGGATTAGTGATTTTACCATTACCTCTATTTTCTGTTTTGTCATCAGATCGTTCTGCTTCTTTGTTCTTCTGGTATCTACTCTTGTTGTCTGTGTAGAACCTACGATACTTTCTTGATCTGACTTCCATCTTGTCCATTCTCTTTGCAATCATTGAGAATTCTTTGAGTAACTTATCATATCCTCCTTCTGCTGGTGTAGCAGATGATCCTGATTCATCTGTTTTGCACTTCGCTTTGAAGGCAGTCTCTTTCTCCTTCTTTGAGCTATTCTCGCTCTTCTTGCTGGAGGAGTAATCTGGTCCATGAATCCTTCTGATGTCACATTCATGGACAGCTAGATGATCAAAGAGTGCTTCTACAGATAGATCATTAAAATCAGCACGTAGAGGTTGCATAGCTGAATAAATTTCCCAGCTTGGTGGTAGAGCTCTAAGAATCTTGAGATTCTTCTCTCTCTGTGTGTACTTATTCTTTTTGAAGGCAGACACTTCAAGTAGTACTTCAATGAACCTGTTCTTCATTTGTTCAATGGTTTCTCCAGGTTTCATTTTGAATTCATCGAACTTGTTACATGCTAGAGATAACTTATTCTCAATCATCGCTTCTGAGCCTAGACTGAGATCTCTCAAGGCTTCCCACATTTCTTTGGCTGTACCAAGGTCTTGGATCTTAGCCAGATGAACTCCTTTTTACAGTACTGGAAATAATTCCTTTAGCAAAATCATCAAGATTTGCTTCTCTTCTTTCTTCTGGAGTGTACTTTCTGGGATCTTTAAGTACTTCTTCTTTGTGTACTCCTGTTTCAGTGATACGAGTTGTTTCTTCAGTAATGGCTAATGGTCCTTCTTCAATAACCTTCCACATGAGGCAGTGATGAGCCTTGAGACACATTTTTATTCTGAAACTCCACTCTCTGTAACCTTGGATGGAGAATTCTTCGCATGCCCTGATAACAGATGATTCCATAATGACAAATAGGATGCAAATGATGAAAAAGATTTTCTAGATCTATTCAAGTAGACCACGCAGGTATTAACCTTGTGAAACAAAATAATGGTCAGTTTGAACCACTGCTCTGATACCACTTGTTGGTCCCGAAAGAGCAAGGTTTGGTGTATGGGGGGGGGGAATACACCAAATACAAAACTTTCCGTCTCTCAAGCTTTCTGGATTACAGATTGCTCAACGTGACAGACCAGATTGACTATCTAATCAATCTTGTTCTGTCCAAACAGAATCTCTCAAGAGAGTAACACAAAGCAGAAAGTAAGAGCGATCTTATTTTCTAACAGTGTATTGTGTGCGGAATAATGGTGGACTTAGTCGGTGCTCTTTGATTAGAAAACCTTTAGAAAACTTAACCAAGTATTTAGAGAATTGATTAAGAATGCAGTTTGTATGAGAGTGACAAATAGTGAATAATACAACTGGTATAAAGATGCAGAAAGTAAATAACACAGTTATTTAACGTGGTTCGGGAAACCCCCTACGTCCACGGTCTAATCCAAACTGGATTAGATATCCACTACTAGGATACTCTCTTATTTATACTCGCTGAGAACGAGCCACAAGTTTCAATTACAAAGTAGATTGAAACTTATGCACGAATAAGGGTCGTGTCCCTTTACAACTTACAGAAAACTACTGTAAAACAGGATTTCTTCACGTTAATCCATTAGAAAACTACTAGCTAGCAAAGATGTCCTTCCTCTCTCGATAAGACAGACTTGAATCGAGGTGTGATTTCGATCACGAACGGTTTGAAGCTTTTGTCTGATGAAAGATTGAGTTGCTTGAGAATTTTTCAGTTGTATATCGCTAACCTCATCTCAGACTTTTAAATCTCCAATCATAGATAGGCTTGAATCTTGAAAATTCTAGCCGTTAGTTGATTGGCGTGATTTGATTTGTGGATTGCCAATCAATCATATCTCTTCTTTCCTTGTAGGGTCGTTGACTGAATCTTCTATGAATGGAAAGCAGACCGACTGTGATTACTTTCCTTCTTCGTGTCAATCAGTGATTCCCTTTCCAATTCTTGATGGATGGACTTTAATGTTGCGTGGTAAGAGATATGATGAGAAGTGCATTGTCATCTGGTGGTTTTGATAGCTCTATTGATCTGTTACCATCGTTGACAGGTTTGGTTCAACTTCTTTCTGTTTTGGAACCTTCTGGTTACGTCCTTTCTGGTTCTAATGCCTTTCTGGTTGAACATGGGTTAAGTACTTCCTGAATGGACACTTGTTAAGTACTTTCTGGTTGAAGTTGATTTGCTCCAACTTTCTTTCTAAGACTTGCTGGTTTAGCTTTTTGTCTAAGACTTGCTGGTTTCAACTTTCTGTTAAAGTTGTCTTGCTTCAACTTTCTGTCTAGGACTTGCTGGTTTAGCTTTCTGTCTAAGACTTCTTTCATCTTTCTGTAAATGCTTAGATAATAATAAGAGCGGTCTTATTACTTTCTAAGAATTGTGTGTGCGGAAATATGGTCGATTTAGTGAGTGCTCTTATATAGAAAATATTAGAGATTAATCAGATCGTTAAAGAAGATTGATTAAGGTGCAGTCTATATGGAAGTGTAGGGAGTTAGAAATAATAAACAACTGAAAGTAAATATGTAGAAAGATAAATAACACAGTTGTTTAACGTGGTTCGGAAAATCCCTACGTCCACGATCTGATCAAAACTAGACCAGATTATCCACTACTAGGATACTCTTCTTCTTTATACTCGTGGAGAACGAGTCACAAGTATCAATCAAAGCTAGAAGGATACTTATGCACGAAGTAAGGGTCGTGTCCCTTTATAACAGATTACCTCTACGTTACCACTAGAAAACTACTAGCTAGCAGGGTGATCTCTTTTCTCTCGATAAGACAGACTTGAATCGATGCTGGGTTGGTGTGATGTAGAATCACAAGTGGTTTGAAGCTCTTAGTCTGGTTCAGAAATTGATAGCTTGAGAGTATATTATTGATGTAGCGCGCGTGTCTCTCCAGACCTTGAACGTCAAATATATAGGCTTTTGAATTTGAAATTCTAGCCGTTGTTGATTGGCGTGGGATTGATTGTATATTTCCAATCAATGATATCCATCATATATGTTCTTGCCTTGTAGAAACATTCTCTAAGTATAGAAAGTAGATCGCTTAACGGTTACTTTCCTTCTTCGTGTCAATCAAGGATTCTTCTTCCAAACCCTATTAGATGGACTTCAGTATTGACGTGGCAAGATGATATGATGTGTATGATGATGTCATCTGGTGGTTTGATGACTCTATCGATCTGGTTGGTGATCTGGTCGATGGCAGATCGATTTCTTCTTAGTGAGAGATCTTGGTCTTCATCCTATACTATTATAGAAATGACTTCTATAGGAATAATTATTTTACATGCTAAGTCATCTCCTAATCTGTTCTCTATTAGAATTCACTTTATACGTAGTGATCTGTTAACACATAGAACAGTTTAGCACCAATAAAAGCTATAAAACCTAAGTGAGTTTCGAAAGATCATCCTCAAAACCAAAATTCTTCGGGGTTCCCAACAATTTCCCCCTTTTTGATGATGTCGAAACCTCACTTTACAATATCATCCTGTAAGTTTTAAGAGTGATCTGGTTTATGAGCCAGATTGTTTATGTTTTCGTTATTAGGTTATAACGATTAATAACAGTAGTATATGTTCTAGACAATAAGTTTTTGTCATCAGAAACCCAAAAGATCTTCATAGATAAGAAGCAAAATAAGTTACAGTTTATCAAAAATAGGAATTACAGATAGTGAAAGTTGTGAGAATAGGTATCTATCTGCTTTTCCTCCTTTCATCTTGTTGCTTCTTCATCTTGGCTCTAGTCTCATCAGATATCAGCTGCACGCTCTCGTAGACTCCATCTCTGACCCTGATGTAGTCTGGGTCCTCTGCATCAATCTTATACCCCCTGTTCTCTGCTAGTTGATTAATGAAATTTAGCAACTAGGTCTTGTCAGGGATCTTTGTGCCTGGAATGTCAGGGCATTCTCTGAATTCGCGTTCTGGGGCAGTTATAGTGATATGTACTTCAGCAGCTGCTTCTCTAATGGCTTGTAGAAGATCTTTTATGTCGTTCATATCCAGATATAAGTTGAATGCTTCATTCGCTATGCTTTCGCAATAAGCTGGTTCCTTGATGAAGTAGCGGCACATGATGAAGCCATATTTTAGCCCCTCCCATCCATTCTTCAAATTATCCGGCACCCAGCTGGTCTCTCCTTCTTTTGTGTTCTTTGTCCTTATAGGAGCAAAGGAGAACCAACCAGATCCAGACTTTTTCTTCCTCTTCACTGGTTGAGAGTGACTTGATCTGCTTGATGTTGACTTGGGTGCCCTCTGAGCAGATGATTGACTTGGTCGATCTAGTGCAGTTAGCTGCTCAGGTTGAGCCTCTTTCCTTTCTTCTGTGGCACCAGATTGACCTTTGCCTTTGTTTCCAGCAACTTTCTCCTTCACTACCTTCCCTTCCCTAGATCCTTCCCCCTTTTCGACATCATCAATGTAGATCTTGATGAGTGCCTTAAGGGAGGTGATCTCCTCCTTCGTTTCCTTCATCTCTTTCTCTGAGTCCAGCTTGTATGTGAGCAGGGAGGTAATGTTCATGTTGGATTCATCAATCTTTTTCTCCAATGAAGATTTTTCTTTGGCCAGATCAACTTCATAGTTCTCTTGATCTTCCTTGATTATCCCAATCTCATCAAAGTATGAGTCGATCATGGTCTTGGTGGGATATCTCAGATCACTTAGCTTCCTCTCCACAAAGTTTGCTCCATCTTTTTCAAACTGTCTGAATAGTGATCTGGTTTCTATATTGGCGGCTTTGATCACTTCTTCTGAGATTCCATCGGTGTGGTGTTTGACTATGGCATGAATCATGTCTTTCTCCTTCTTTGCAAACTCTGTAACGATTCTGTACATCTCTTGGACTTTGATTTCCATGGTTGCCAGAGTTTGATCAATTTGTTCTTTCCTCTGCTCAGCTGCAGATCGGTCATCATCCATTTTCTTGCTCAACTCTTCTAGCTTCATTCGACAAATTCTCCTCAAATCTGAATCCACTTGGTCTACGTGGGACCTCAGATGGTTGTTAAAGTCTGTGAGAATTTTTGTGGCCTGGTCTTGGACAGTAGATAGAGTCCCATACATGAACTTGTCCACTTTGATGGAGATTAAGTCCAGATTTGTAGTCTCCACAAACTCCTCCATAGTTGTTGCGATAGCGGGGGTGTATAAGTCATCTGTCAGTTTGCCTCCCACCCTCTGTCCAACCGGTTCTTCTTCCTCTCGTGGATAATTAACCACCTCAATCTGGATTTTGCTAGTCTTGTCTGGTTCCCCCTCGACCTGTGTAGTTGTTTGTTTAGTAGTCCCATCAGAATTGACGTACTGGCCCCACACACCAACACTTTCTTTCCCAGCCTGCTTTGTCCTCACTGACAGGCTGACCCAGGACACTTCCCAGTAGGTCACCCATCATAGTATTGCTCCAAGCCAAGCACGCTTAACCTTGGAGTTTCTACTAAGGGGTCACCTGAAAAGATGATGCACCATGTTGGTATGAGTAGTACTAATCAATTCATTTAACCTCTCGTCAACAATGGTAGTGCAGGCCCTTTTCGACTGAGGCAGGCCGCACTCCCATATGTTCTCTCGGGTACGATACATGGAGGACCCCCCCTCCGGGAGGTGCTGGAGTCCACATCCCAACACTTTCTTTCTCATATAATGGTTCCAGATCGATATCTAATTTCTTGGCCTCATGTTTTGCTATGCCAAGGATGGTCTGAAGATAAATCTCTCTCAACTCTGCAATAGAGGAGACTTCGAAGGTGTTCAAAAATGTTGCTTATTCTGCTTTGAGTGTGTCGATTGATCTGGTTTTGAGTAAAGCATCAAGGACATAGAATTCCTTGTCCTTGATAAGGAGCAGTAGCTTTACTCTCTTAGCTGCATCATAGCTCTCTGGTGTGAGCTGGATGCCTGGGAATGACTTAAGTACTGCACGATCTGCTTCGGCTTCTAGCAGTTTTACCAACTGTTTCTGCCTTTTTCTTCTCCTCATCCTCATCAGAGGATTCATCTTCACCTTCATCATCCTCATCAATCTGCTCTAATGGTTCAGCAGATGATGGACTGGCTGTGTGAGCGGGTGAGAAGTCCTTTTCTTGACTTGGATTGAAGGATGAGAGTGGTACAGCTTGCTCTGGCTGTCCTCCAATCAGAATGTCATCCACATCCTCAACCTCAACCTCCTGTTGAGGGATAGGTATATTTGAAATGACAACTTCTTGAACCTGGACCTCCTCAACCGGTTCAGAAAGTTGTTGTAGTCGCCTTCTCTTCGGTTTGGGCTGTTGAGCAGCCGTAGAGGAATCAGTATCAACTGAGCTGGCTCTTCTGGTTACTCTTTTTGAGGGTGTTCTTTCCACTAGCTTTTCTTTTGTGACTTTGGACTTGGTTGATTTTTCTGCAGGGGCAGATGGTGGAACCCAGATTGGGTTGGAGCTTCCCATCTCCATCAATGCATTGCCATAAACAGGGTCTGTCACCCTGGCTATCAGATTGGCAGAGATTCCCATAGACATTTTGATCTGATGTTGATCCTTGGGGAACTTCAATCTGTCGTTGAACTCCGTCACATCATCCCATCTGTGTTGTTTGAAGAAAGTTTCTAGCATGTAGCTGATCTTGGTGGAGTGCCTCAAGCTGCTCCTCCTCACTTCAATCCCTGGACTTTCTCCTTTCACAAACGTAATCATCTTGTCCTCTTTTGCCAATAAATCAAAAAGAATTTTGCTCCAGTTTACCGACAGGTTCAATACAACTGCAGCAAGAATCTTGAACTTTTCTAGTGTGACATGATCATATGAACCATTATGATTCATAAAAATTCTCTGGACGAATTCGAATACAATCTTGAATTCAGGTGCAAGCAGTGCCCTATTGAACATTCTGTTTGTATAGTGAATGGGCACGACCATCACAGTCTCTATCGCCTCTTGTAATTGTTCTTCAGTAATGTCTCCAAGAGTGAGACCTTCATCTCGCAGTTTGTAGACTTCATCTATAATATTCAATACGTTGTATGTTGTGTTGCTGATAGTATTTCCCTTGCTTACTCGAATGGTGGCTTCGTTCCCACCTTTCTCTCCTTGCCATGAGAGATAGAAAGTTGCTACTTCCTTTGGCAGAAATTGGAGAGGGTGCTAGGTGATAATATTATGAAATCCTACAACAAGGTTTAAACAATATAGATGAACACCATTCTTCCATCAAGGAAGTATGAGTGCTCAGTAGCAAAGTAAGTAATACAGAATACGCTTCAATGCATGCTAATGAAAAAGACTTGTTTTTCAATGCGGGTTTAAGAGGTTTCAGAGCATTCAAGATATACGAAATAGTTTAAAAGAAAAGCTCATAAAATGAAAACCTTTGCAGCGTTTAATAAGGGGGAAAGCCTTGACCAGTTTGTGAAAGCCGTAGGTGTCAAGAACGGCATATAGATCTTGATGAATGTACTAATTCAGAAATTTCACTTGCTAAAGAAACAAAGATGATTTTGGAGCCATTTTGATAGATAGGTTTTTGAAGATTTTGAGAGAATTTGGAATGGAGAAAAAAAAAATCTGCTAAGTGTTTGTCGAAGAAGAAGAATGTAGGTGATAGTCGAACCGCCTTATCAAATATATATAGATAAGTGATAAACAATGTAATAATTTAATTGATATTCTTCCCTTTTTCAGCTTTTCCCGCTTTTCTGAATTATAGACTTATGGTCTATTATCTCCTCTTCTCTGCGTTTGATACACGCGCTTGATCCTACGGTTGCAGTGTGGCGCGTGTTTGATTTAGCCGTCAATTTTCTTTCTTTTTCTTGGTTTGGTAAAAATCTCCTCGATCACGTTTCCCAAACACTGTACTTAATCGTCAAAAATAAAAGATTTAGTATATTATGTCAGAATTTAGATATATGGGCTATGATTGAAATTGATATAATCGCCGTATCTTGTTGACTTTCCCCCTTGACCAAGTAATTGGAATATTAATAAAAAGACTAATTAATATCCACGTGGCTACTAGTCATCTGGTCCAAATCGATCTCGAACTGTTGTCAACACTATCGATCTGTTTATGCCATTTTCAAATTTGGGCATCAATCTTGTGTGATGACCTTTTAATAATTCCTGTTGGATTTTGAAACGATCTGTTCTTCATCAATTTTTGATGATCTGGTGCTAATTCCCTGTTGGAATTTTATGATCTGTATCTTGATGATCTAGTACTAATTCCCTGTTGGAATTTTATGTGATCTTTGTTTTTCATCAATCTGTACTATATCAATCTAGTTCTTCCTTACAGATTTAACAATCCTAATTTCCCACAAAGCATCTTAAATCTTTCTTCTGGTAATGCTTTGGTGAGGATATCTGCTCTCTGTATCTCAGTGTGTATCTTCTCGATCTGTATATGTTTTCTTTCAACATGATCTCTTATAAAGTGATGTCTCACATCTACATGTTTGCATCTGGTATGCAAAACAGGATTCTGTGTGATTGCTATAGCACTTGAGCTATCACAGAAGATGGGTATTTCCTTGACATCGATCTCGTAGTCTTTGAGTTGTTGTTTTAACCAGAGTATTTGTGCACAACAACTTCCAGCTGTCATATATTCAGCCTTTGTAGTTGATGTGGCAACAGATGTCTGCTTCTTTGAGAACCATGAGATCAGTTTATTTCCTAAAAACTGACATGTGCCAGATGTTGACTTTCTATCTAACTTGCATCCAGCAAAATCTAAGTCTGTATATCCAGTTAGCTCAAAGTTATCTTCACAAGGATACCATAATGAAATATGAGCTATTCCTTTAAGATATCTTAATATCCTCTTAGTTGCTTCCATGTGAGATTCTTTGGGGTAAGCTTGATATCTAGCACATACTCCTACTGCAAATGTAATGTCAAGTCGACTTGCAGTTAGGTAGAGTAGTGATCCTATGATCCCTCTGTATTGAGTGATATTTGCTGGTTTTCCCTCTGGATCAGGATCAATTTTCCCGTTGGTCTGCATTGGAATTTTAATAGGTTTACTGTCTTTGATCCCAAATTTAGTCAGCAGATCGTGAGTATACTTTGCTTGATTAATGAAGATGCCATCTGGTAACTGCTTGACCTGCAAACCTAGAAAGAAACTCATTTCGCCCATCATGGACATTTGATACTTATTTTTCATAAGTTCAGCAAATTTATCACACAAATAAGTAGATTGGGATCTAAATATGATATCATCTACATAGATCTGTACTAAAAGGATATTCTCTTTAACTTTGATGATGAACAAAGTCTTGTCAACTGATCCTCTTCTGAATCCATATTCTAGTAGAAATGTAGACAATGTCTCATACCAAGCTCTAGGGGCTTGTTTTAGACCATACACTGCTTTTGTCAGTCTGTATACTTTCTGATTTGGATCTGCTTCTTCGAATCCAGGTGGTTGTTCAACATAGACTTCCTCTTCAAGGATACCATTTAGGAAGGCACTTTTGACATCCATCTGGTATACCTTGAATCTTTTGTGTGCAGCATATGCCAAGAACAGCCTTATAGCTTCTAGTCTGGCTACAGGTGCAAATGTTTCATCAAAATCAATGCCTTCTTATTGATTATAGCCTTTAGCTACTAATATGGCTTTGTTTCTGACTACTTCACCCTTCTCATCTCATTTATTTTTGAACACCCATTTTACAGCAATAACTCCTTGGTGTTTGGGTCTGTCCACGAGATACCAGACCTCATTTCTTTTGAACTCATTAAGTTCTTCTTGCATTGCTGTTATCCAATCTGCATCTTGTAGTGCTTCATGAGCATCAGATGGTTCAATGCGAGAGAGATAGCAACTTAACAAGGCACTTTCTCCATGCATTCTTCTTGTTTTCACATAATCTGATGGGTTCCCAACAATCTGTTCTGGTGGATGATCTTGTATCCATCTCCTTCTCCTGGTCATCTCTTCATCATATATCTCAAGATCAGGTTGATCTATTGGTTCCTCAAATTCAGTGTGAGTTGTTGATGAAACTTGAAATGGATTCTCATCTGTTCTTGCTTCTGGATTTTGATATTCAAATTGATTATCATCTGCAATGACTGTTTCATTGCTTTCAGTTGATGATCTTTTTTCATCCAGTTCATGTTGGATTGTTCCCCCTTGCTGTATAATTTCTTCAGCAATTGGTGGATTATTGATCTCTTTATCATCACTTTTTGAATTCCAGATAAGAATATCTTCTAGTAATATCTAATTCATCTTTCTTATAGTCATCTGGTTTTCTGTCTGTTTATCATCTGGTGACCTGTACTCAACAATAGACTCATCAAAAACAACATGAGGTGTTACCTCCATAATATGAGAGTTCTTATTGTAGACTCGATACGCTTTACTGACAT
This sequence comes from Leonotis leonurus, assembly GCA_026898415.1. NCBI lineage: Eukaryota > Viridiplantae > Streptophyta > Magnoliopsida > Lamiales > Lamiaceae > Leonotis > Leonotis leonurus. The sequence continues at coordinate 8,433 of JAPKLX010001218.1, read as the reverse complement.
CAGAATATCCTAAGAATATTCCAGGATCAGTTTTGCTATCAAAAGTCCTCAATTGAGATTTCCCATTATTATGTATGTTACACAAACAACCGAAAGTACGAAAGTAAGAGATCTTAGGCTTTCTATTGTTCCAGATCTCATATGGTGTCTTTCCATGTCTGAGTGTAATTGATGATTTGTTCTGAGTATAATAGGCTGTGTACATAGCTTCTGCCCAGAATTTCTTGGGTAGATTGGTAGCATTTAGCATAGTACGAGCCGCTTCTTTAAGTGATTTGTTTCGCCTTTCAACAACTCCATTTTGTTGAGGTGTTCTAGCAGCTGAAGTTTGATGAGTGATTCCCATCTTATTGCAGTATGCTTCAATCTTTTGGTTGAGAAATTCTGTTCCTCGATCTATTCTGATAGTAACTACACTCACCTCGTTCTGTTTGGTGATCTTGTGTAGAAAATTAGGCAGTTTGACTAGTGTCTCTTTCTTCTTTACCAGAAAGATGACCCAGGTGAACCTTGAGTAGTGATCTATGATTACTAAGGTGTATTTTCTCCCATTTATGCTTAGAGGTTTAACCGGTTCAAACAGATGTAGATGCAAAAGCTCCAGTATTCTTGATGTTGAGTGAGCTGTTTTACTTGTAAATGATGATCTGGTTTGCTTTCCAGCTTGACAAGCATCACATATATGATCTTTATCATATACTTGATCTGGTAGACCTTCCACTAATTTTTCTTTGGCAATCCTGTTGATTGACTTGAAATTTAAGTGACTCAATCTCTTGTGCCATAACCAACTTGTTTCTGATATAATTTTTGGTGAATAAGCAGTTCTCGATCTGGTTTGTCCACTGAACAATATATAGTCTGTCCTGCAATTTTCCGGTAAGGAGTATCTCATCTCCTTCCTTGTTTTTCACAAAACAGTTGTTAGTATCAAAGATGATATGACTACCATTGGCACAGAATTGACTTACTGAAAATAGATTGTGACTAAGACCCTCAACATACGATACATTTGAGATGGTGGTCTTGCAAACTTTTATGTTTCCATATCCTCTGGTGTACCCTTATGAGTTACATCCAAAGGTGACCTGTGGTCCTGGCTTTTCTATGTAATCTGATAGTAGATTCTTGTCACATGTCATGTGCTTCTAACATCCACTATCTATTATCCAGATTGTTCCTCTTGCTATCTTGTTTCTTCTTTTGAGGAGTTGGAATTGCAAGAATTTACATCGACTTCATCCAGACCGTTGTCTAGTCCCACATAGCATTCATCCCAGCTTTCTTCGTCATTAGCAAAGAATGCTTCATCATTCTCTGATGAGCTATCTGAAAAATGACCCGAGCTGCTTGATTCTTGTTCAGCTAGCATGGCTTTGCGTTCATATTTGAGTTTTCGATCTCTTTTTGCTCTCAACTCTTCCCTTTGGCTTTTGGACAGATCAGGACAATCTGTTTTGAAATGAGTTGTTCTACCACATCCAAAGCAATTATAATCTGTTGAGTTAGTTATTTTTGAGGTTTTACCCGTCTTTGATTCTTCCTTGCTATCAGATCGTTCATTTTCACGTTTCTTGTAGAATTCATTTTTGTTATATTTGTAGAAACGTCTGAATTTCTTCGATCTGACCTCCATCTTGTCCATGCGTTTGGCAATCATTGCAAACTCCTTTAGTAGTTTTTCATAACCTTTCTCTTCATCTGGTGTAGAAGGTTCAGAAGGTTCATCTGGTTTGCTCTTCGTTTTGAAAGCTACTTCTTTGTCTCTCTTTGAGCTGCTTTCTGCCTTTTTGGAAAGATGATCTGGTCCACGAATTCTTTGTATATCACATTCATGGCAAGATGATCAAATAAAGCTTCTGTAGAGAGTTCATCGAAGTCTGCATGAAGTGGTTGCATTGCAGCATATATCTCCCAGCTAGGTGGAAGTGCTCTGAGTACTTTCATGTTTTTCTCTCTTTGAGTATATTTGTTCTTATTGAACGCTGATATCTCCAGTAAGATTCCAGTGAATCTCATTTTCATTTGCTCAATGGTCTCGCCTAGTTTCATTTTGAATTCTTCGTATTTGTTGTAGGCAAGTGACAGCTTGTTCTCAATCATGACTTCTGATCCTAGACACAAGTCTCTTAAGGCTTCCCACATCTCTTTGGCAGTATCCAGATCTTAGATTTTGGCCAGATGTACGCCTTTGACTGTGCTAGATATGATCCCTTTAGCAAAGTCATCCAGATTGGCTTCGCGACGTTCCTCCGAAGTGTATTTTCTTGGATCTTTAGGAACTATCTATGTAGAAACTCCAGTTGTAGTAGTTACGGTCTTTTCTTCAGTGATCTCTAATGGACCTTCTTCTATTACTTTCCACATTAGATAGTGATGGGCTTTGAGTGTAGTTTTGATTCTTAAGCTCCATTCTCGATATCCTTGGATAGAGAATTCCTCACATGCCCTAACAACAGAAGATTCCATAGCAGATAGAATGCACGTGAATGAAAATAGGTTTTTCTAGATCTATTCAAGTTGACCACGCAGATATTAACCCTGTGAAACAGAGACAATGGTCGTTTGAACCACCGCTCTGATACCACTTGTTGGTCCCGAAAGAGCAAGGTTTGGTGTATGGGGGGCGGGGGGGCGGGGGGGGGAATACACCAAATACAAACTTTTCAGTTTACTTGGTAATAAACAACTGAAAGTAAATATGCAGAAAGATAAATAATAGTTGTTTAACGTGGTTCGGGAAATCCCTACGTCCATGATCTGATCAAAACTAGACCAAATTATCCACTACTAGGATACTCTTCTTCTTTATCCTGTGGAGAACGAGTCACAAGTATCAATCAAAGTTAGAAGGATACTTATGCACGAAGTAAGGGTCGTGTCCCTACGTTACCACTAGAAAACTTCTAGCTAGCAGGGTGATCTCTTTTCTCTCGATAAGATAGACTTGAATCGAGGCTGGGTTGGTGTGATGTAGAATCACAAGTTGTTTGAAGCTCTTAGATTGGTTCAGAGATTGATAGATTGAGAGTATATTATTGATGTAGCGCACGTGTCTCTCCAGACCTTGAACTTCAAATATATAGGCTTTTGAATTTGAAATTCTAGCCGTTGTTGATTGGTGTGGGATTGATTGTATATTGCCAATCAATGATATCCATCATTTATGCTCTTGCCTTGTAGAAACGTTGACTCAATTCTCTAAGTATGGAAAGCAGATCGCTTAACGGTTAATTTCCTTCTTCGTGTCAATCAAGGATTCTTCTTCCAAACCTTATTGGATGAACTTTCAGTATTGACATGGCAAGAGGATATGATGTGTAGCATGATGTCATCTGGTGGTTTGATGACTCTATCAATCTGGTGCTTCGTTGTGAACATCGATCTGGTCGGTGATCTGGTCGATGGCAGGTCAATTTCTTCTTAGTGAGAGATCTTGGTCTTCATCCTATACTATTATAGAAATGACTTCTATAGGAATAATTCCTTTACATGCTAAGTCATCTCCTAATCTGTTCTCTATCAGAATTCACTTTATACGTAGTGATCTGTTAACACGTAGAACAGTTTAGCACCAATGAAAACTATAAAACCTAAGTGAGTTTCGAAAGATCATCATCAAAACCAAAATGCTTCGGGGGTCCCAACAGCAATAAATCATGATATGATGATCTTAACCGGGATCCAAATCTAAAATTTAATCCGACAGAGTAATGGATCTTATGGTCAAAAACTCAAAACCTTAAGGAACCTTAGTCGTTTGAATGACCAAATGTACAAAGAAAATGACGGCATCGGAGCGATGGCAGCAGTGACTCGACGGTGGCTGAGCCACCTTTGTTAAGCTCCATGCCTACCTTCGACCTTACCCTAACGTACCTTGACTTGAACCGATCCTCGATTCGTAAACTCGCAGAACCTCGATACCAGAAAAATGATAGAAAAAAAAGAATAGAGAATAAGCAGTAGGAAAGGAGACCACTGCTGGGAAATGGGCGAGTGAAGCTCTCGCCCATGACCCTTATTTATAGGTAAAGTTTTAATTTTTTAATATTATTTTTATTATATTATATTATTATTAATGCTTTAATCTTAAAACGTCGTAATTTCTGCACACGACTTCCTTTTCGGGCAAACCTAACTTCAACATCTCCCTTTCTGCACTCTACACAATGACTATAATATTGATATAGTTTCGATCATGCATGGAAAAACTATTTTTTTTAACGACGTGCTGAAACTTTAAAAATTCGTAGTGGTTGCATACGAACTCCTTTTTGGGTAAACCTAGTGCCAAAAATTTTCTTTTGAAAAACTCTACGCAAGGAGTATAATATGTATATACTTTTGACTTATGCATGAAAAGTTCATTTTTTTTAAATAAATATTTTAAAAAGCTTTCCCGGTCTGCCAAATTAACATGGTAGGTCCTAACAGGCTCTAGGTTTTTCCTAAAATTCTTATTTCATCATACCTAGGTCCCTTAATAGTTAGAACACTTAAAAGTATAATTTAGAAATTAGCAGGATATTACAATCATCATCTACTTTCCATATATGAAGGATTCGGTCAACCTTTCGCATAAGTCAAAGAGAAGACTTTATGAGATTCATATCTTTTGATTGACAATCATCACTTATTACATGCCAATCAAAGCCAACAGTTAAAATTTCAAAATTCTACACGTATAAAAGCTTGGAACCAAATCTGGAAGAGTAGACATACATGCGCATACACGAAGCATACTGGCGATCAAACAAGCTGTTACTCTACTCATAAATCAACTCACTCATCGAAGCATTCATTGAGGAGATTTCTACATTCCAGATCGAGCTCTAAGCCGTTCGTGATCGAAGGAGGATATCTTTGCTAGTTAGTAGTTTTCTAGTGGATTAATGTAAAGGTATTCTATAGAAGTTGTTACTGCAAGTTGTAAAGGGACACGACCTTTTTTCGTGCATAAGTGTCAATCTGGTTGTGATTGGAACTTGTGGCTCGTTCTCAGCGAGTATAAAGAAGAGTGTATCATAGTAGTAGATATCTAATCCAGTTTGGATTGGACTTTGGACGTAGGGGGTTTTCCGAACCACGTAAAAATAACTGTGTTATTTACCTTACTCATCTTTTCAATCAGTTGTTTCATTCACTAACCAGCACGAGCATTCAATCTGCATTCTTAATCAATTTGTTAATGTACTTGGTTAAGCTTTTCTAAAGGTTTTCTAATAAAGAGCACAGACTAAGTCCACCATATTCCGCACACAACGCTCTATTGGATAACAAGATCACTCTTGCTATCTACTAAGTAATTAATCAAGTAAACTGAAAAGTTTGTATTTGGTGTGTTCCCCCCCCCCCCCTCCCAATACACCAAACCTTGCTCTTTCGGGACCAATTGTTTCCTTCTTATTTTCTTCCCCCTTGATCGGTGCTTCCCAATTAGGGTTAGAATTCCCCATTTCCAACAAAGTTTGCATGTGAACATCGTCTGTGACCTTGTTTAACAAGGCAAGGGATAAACCAAGTGACATATCTAGTTGGTGCTGATCTTTAGGCAGGGTGAGCTGTGTATTGAATGCAATGGCTCCCTTCCACACTTGCTGCTTGAAAAATTTCTCAATCATATAGCTTATCTTGGTTGAGTGTCTCAAATTTCTACACCAATTGACCTTAAGATTTAGAACCACGGCTGTAAGAATCCTCATTTTCTCCGGAGTAACCTGGTCATAAGACCTACTGTGCATCATGAAAGTCCTCTGCACAAACTTAAACACCAGTTTAAATCCTGGTGCAAGGAGCGATCAGTGGAACATCCTTCCAGTGTAATGTACTGGAATGACCATTATCTTCTTTACTGCCTCCTGCAGTTGTTCCTGGGTGATTTCTGACAAATCCATTCCTTCATTTTTGAGTTTGAATGCATTATGGATCATCTGTATCACATCATAAGTAGTTTTGCTTGTTTCGTCCCCAATCAGCATTAAAACACTTGCTTCGTGCCCTTGCTTCTCACCCTCCCATGTAAGATAGAAGGTAGCAACTGGTGTGGGCAAATACATCTCAAGATGTGAAGTAACAACGTTTTGAAACCCTAAATAGAGATTTAATGCAGTTAATAACAAGTAATTATCATCTCCAAAAGCAAAATATAATAACTTTATTAGATTGTCATCAAGAAAATGAAGAACATCATATTGTAGTTTCAAGAATTGGCAGCATATCTTCAGACATATATATCCAATCAAGCATTTATAACAATACAACAAATTGTTGGTCTCGAAAGAGCAAAGTTTGGTGTATGGGGGGGGGGGATACACCAAATACAAACTTTTCAGTTTACTTGTTAAAAAATTAGGGAGTTCGAGCTATTCTTAAATAAGAAATTGCTCGGCAGATGACTAACCAGATTTATTAGCAGATCGATACCAGATTAGTCCAAGCAGATTGCTCTCTAGTGTAAACACTTAGACAATAATAAGAGTGATCTTATTATTTTCTAAGTATTGTGTGTGCGGAAAAATGGTGGATTTAGTTAATGCTCTTGTTTAGAAAACCTTAAGGATTAATCAGATCGTTAAGCAGATTGATTGAGATGCAGATTATATGATAGTGCAGAAGGTTAGAATAATAAACAACTGAAAGTAAAGATGCAGAAATATAAAGAACACAGTTGTTTAACGTGGTTCGGGAAATCCCTACGTCCACGATCTGGTCAAAACTAGACCAGATTATCCACTACTAGGAAACTCTGTTTCTTTATACTTGTGGAGAACGAGTCACAAGTATCAATCAAAGCTAGAGAGATACTTATGCACGAAGTAAGGGTGGTGTCCCTTTACAACAGATTACCTCTACGTTATCACTAGAAATCTACTAGCTAGCAGGGTGATCTCCTTCCTCTCGATAAGATAGACTTGAATCGAGGTTGGGTTGGTGTGATGTAGAATCACAGATTGTTTGAAGCTCTTAGTCTAGTTCAGAGATTGCTTGAGAGTATGTTGTCAATATAGCTCGCGTGTGTATCTTCCAGATTTTGAACTTCATTTATATAGGCATTGAATTAAAAATTCTAGCCGTTGTTGATTGGCGTGAAATTGATTGTAGATTGCCAACCAATGATATTCATCATATCTGTTCTTTCCTTGTAGAAACGTTGACTCAATCTTCTAAGTATGGAAAGCAGATCGCTAACGGTTACTTTCCTTCCTTAATTCAATCGTGGATTCTCTTCCCAAACCCTATTGGATGGGTTTCAAAAATGACGGTGCAAGAGGATATGATGTGTAGGATGATGTCATCTGGTGGTTTGATGACTCTATCGATCTGGTGCTTCGCTGTGATCATCGATCTGGTCGGTGATCTGGTCGCTGTCTATTACAGCAGATCGATTTCTTCTTGGCGTGAAATCTTGGCCTTCATCCTATACTATTAATAGAAATGACTTCTATAGGAATAATTCCTTTACATGCTAAGTCATCTCTTAATCTGTTCTCTATCAGAATTCACTTTATATGCAGTGATCTGTTAACACGTAGAACAGTTTAACTCTAAAGAGACTAAGTGTGTTTCGAGAGATCATCATCAAAACTAAAATACTTTAGGGTTCCCAACAATTTCCCCCTTTTTGATGATGTCGAAACTACACTTTACAAATATATCCTAATAACTTATTAAGAGTGATCTGGTTGGACAACCAGATTGATTATGTTTCGTTATTAGGTTATAACGATTAAAGCAGTTTATATATGTTCTGGACAATAAGAAGTTGTCATCAGAAACTAAAAATGATCTTCATTGATAAGATGCAAATAAAAGTTTACAGATCATCAAAAAACAAAATAGGAATTACAGATAGTAAAAGATATGAAAGTGAGTAACTATCTGCTCTTCCTCCTCTCTTCCTGTTGTTTCTTCATCTTGGCCCTTGTCTCGTCAGTTATAAGATGTACGCTCTCATATACTCCTTCTCTCACTCTTATATAATCTGGATCCTCAGCGTCTATCTTCTATCCTCTATTTTCTGCGAGTTGATTTATGAAGTTGAGTAGGAAGGTTTTGTCTGGAAGCTTAGTGCCAGGTATGTTAGGACATGTTCTGAATTCTCTCTCCGGGGCAGTAATTGTAACCTGGGCTTTTGTTGCTGCTGCTCGTATATCCTCCACAAGATCTCTTGCATCGTTCAAGTCCTGATAGAGATTGAATGCTTCATTAGGTGTCCCTTCGCAGTAAGCTGGTTCTCTGAGGAAGTAGCGACACATAATGAAGCCGTATTTGAGTCCTTCCCATCCATCCTTTAAGTTTTCTAGGACCCAGTGGGTCTCTCCTTCTTTTGTCTTCTTTATCTTGATAGGGGCGGAGGAGAACCAACCATTCCCAGACTTTCTCTTTGTTGGGAACCCCACAGATAATTTAAGTTTTGATGATGTTCTCTCG
>JAPKLX010002454.1:0-13119 GCA_026898415.1 Leonotis leonurus | reverse complement strand
TCATCGATCTGGTCGCTGTATGTTACAGCAGATCGATTCTTCTTTGGAATAAAACCTTGACTTCATCCTATTCTAAGTTGAGAATGACTTCTATAGGAATATTTCCTTTACATTTTAAGTCATCTTCTAATCTGTTCCATAACAGAAATCACCTTATCTCTAGTGATCTGTTTTTACACGAGAACAATTTTAAGCTCTAACTAGCTAAGTGTGTTTCGAGATACCATCATCAACACTAAAACCTCAGGGTTCCCAACAATTAGTCTTTTTATTAATATTCCCATTACTTGGTCAAGGGAGAAAGTCAACAAGATACGGCGATTATATCAATTTAATCATAGCATATATATCTAAATCCTGACATAATATACCAAATCTTTTATTTTTGTGATGATTAGTACTATGGTTGGGGACTGTGATCGTGGAGATATTTACCAAATCCAGAAAAGGGAAGCAATATGACGGTTTAAACAAACACACGCCACACTGCAACCCTAGGATCAAAAGCGCGTGAATCAGACGCACAGTAAAGGCGGTAATAGACTGTAGGTCTATACCTTAGAAAGGCGGGAAAAGCTAAAAAAGGGAAGGATATTAATTATTGTATTATTTTTTTATCACATCTATATATATTTGGTTAGGCGATTCAACTTTCACCTACACTTCACTTCTTCTGCAAACACTTAGCAAGTTTTTTTTTCCCTTTCGTCTTTTCTAAAATCTCTCAAACCTTTCAACAATCTATCCTTTACAAATGGCTCCCAAATCAACCTTGTTTCTCGACCAAGTCAAGTTTCTGAACAAATACATTACTCAATACACCCATTGTTTTCACAAACTCGTAAAGGCCTTCGCCCTTGTTAAGCACTGCAAAGGTTTCTGTTAGTTATGTATATTGAAAGGCTTTATATCCTTCTTAACTGTCTTATGTTAACTGCTATGACTTGAAAATTCAAATTTGTCTATAAACATGTATTCAAGGACAACTTTTGAACTATGAAACTCAATATTCTGTAAACTGCTACTGAGCACTCATACTTCATTGATGGAAGGATAGTGCTCATCTATACTGTTTTGACTTTGCTGTAGGATTTCACAATATCATTACCACACACCCTCTCTATTTCTTGCCCAAAGAAGTAGCAGCTTTCTATCTCTCGTGGCAAGGAGAGAAAGGTGGGAACGAAGCCACTATCCGAGTCAGCAAGGGCAGCACCATCAGCAATACAACATATAACGTGCTTAACATGATAGATGAAGTCTACAAACTGAAAGATGAAGGTCTTAGCCTTGGAGATATCACGGACGAACAACTACAAGAAGCAATCGAAATGGTGATGGTAGTGCCTATCCATTACACAAACAGAATGTTCAACAGAGGACTACTTGCGCCAGAATTCAAGATTCTATTCGAATTCATTCAGAGAATCTTCATGAATCACAATGGATCATATGATCAAGTCACTCCCGAAAAGTTCAAAATACTAGTTGCTGTTGTTCTGAATCTGCCAGTGAATTGGAGCAGAATTCTCTTTGATCTCTTGGCAAAGGAGGCCAAGATGATCACATTTGTGAAAGGAGTGAGTCCAGGCATTGAAGTAAGGAGAAGTAGCCTGCGACACTCCACCAAGATCAGCTACATGCTGGAAAACTTCTTCCAACAACACAAATGGGACAACGTGATTGAATTCAACGACAGACTAGAATTCCCAAAGGACCAACACCAGCTCAAAATGTCTATGGGAATCACTGCACATCTGATAGCCAAAATCATAGATCCCGTACATGTGAATGCCCTGTTGGAGATGGGAAGCTCGAATCCAATCTGGATTCCCCCATCTGCCCCTGAAGAAAAATCCACCAAAACAAAAGTTACAAAAGAAAAACAAGTAGAAAGGACCCCTTCCAAGAGAGTAACAAGGAGAGCCAGCTCAGTGGACACTGACGCTTCCACAGCAGCTCAACAGCCCAAACCGAAGAGAAGGCGCCTTTAGAAACTTTCTGAACCGGTTGAGGAGGTCCAGGTTCAAGAAGCTATCATTTCGGATATCCCTATCCCTCAACAGGAGGTTGAGGTTGAGGATGTGGATGACATTCTGACCGGAGGATAGCCAGAGCAAGCCGTACCACTCTCATCCTTCAACCCAAGTCAAGAAAAAGACTTCTCACCCGCTCACACAGCCAGTTCATCATCTGCTGAACCTTTAGAGCAGATTGATGAGGATGAAGAAGGTGAAGATGAATCCTCTGATGAGGATGAAGAGAAGAAAAAGGAAGAAACAGTAGTGAAGCTGCTAGAAGTTAAAGCAGATCACTCAATTCTTAAGTCGTTTCCTGGAATCCAGTTAACTCCTGAGAGTTACTAGGCTGCCAAACGCCTGAAATTCCTTCTGCTCATTAAGGATAAGAGTGTCATCTGTTAGGTTACCTCCCACCCTCTGTCCAGCTGGTTCTGTCTCCTCTCGTGGATAATCAACCACTTCAATCTGAATTTTGCTCGTCTTGGCTGGTTCCCCCGCAGCCTGTGCAGTTGGTGTGATCTGTTCTGCAGCATCAGCTTGGTGCTGATCTGGTTCTGATTCTGGTATAGCTGCACCCTGTTGGTGAGCATCAACAAGTTCTTCATCTTCATCCTCATCAATACTTTTAAAGAACTCCAACATCCCTGCCTTTTCATATATCGATCTGAGATCGATCTGTAGCTCTTTGGCCTCATATTTTTCCATGGCCAGGATGTCTGGAAGGTATGTGTCTCTCAAATCAGCAATGGAAGAGGCAGTAAAGATGTTGAGAAGAGTGGCTTCTTCTGCCTTGAGAGTGTCAATTGATCTTGTCTTGAGTAAGGCGTCAAGGACATAAAATTCCTTATCCTTAATGAGCAGAAGGAATTTCAGGCGTTTGGCAGCCTCGTAATTCTCAGGAGTTAACTGGATTCCAGGAAATGACTTAAGAATTGAGTGATCTGCTTCAGCTTCTAGCAGCTTCACTACTGTTTCTGCCTTTTTCTTCTCCTCATCCTCATCAGAGGATTCACCTTCACCTTCTTCATCCTCATCAATCTGCTCTAAAGGTTCAGCAGATAATGGACTGGCTGTGTGAGCGGGTGAGAAGTCCTCCGGTCAGAATGTCATCCACATCCTCAACCTCAACCTCCTGTTGAGGGATAGGGATATCCGAAATGATAGCTTCTTGAACCTGGACCTCCTCAACCGGTTGATAAAGTTACTGTAGGTGCCTTCTCTTCGGTTTGGGCTGTTGAGCTGCTGTGGAAGCGTCAGTGTCCACTGAGCTAGCTCTCCTGTTGGGAACCCCACAAATTATTTTAAGTTTTGATGATGTTCTCTCGATAACACACTTAGGATTATACATGTTCTGCCTTACTTCTATCTGGTATATGTATTTATATGTCAGGTAATCAACGCGAACAGAATGTTGCTCCAATAAGCTTCAAAAAGAAAGTTGAACCAGAGAGTCTCTAACAGAAGGTTGATGAACACCAATGCAACAGAAAGATGAAACAATCTTCAACAGAAAGTACAAAACAAGCTTCAACAGAAAGTTGAACCAACAAGTCTCGAACAGAAAGTTGGAGCAAGTCAACTTTAACAGAAAGTTGAACCAGCAAGTCTCGAACAGAGAGTTGAAGCAAGCCAACTCGAACAGAAAGTTGAAGCAAGTCAACTTTAATAGAAAGTTGAATCAGTTAGTCTTAAACAGAAAGCTCTAACCAGACAGAAGTGGCATCAGATCAAATAGAGCTATCAAGATCACCAAGATGTCTTAGCCCTCTCATCACATCCAATCACCACGTCAGTATTAAAGACCATCTATTGAGAATTGGAAGGAGAATCCCTGATTGACATGAAGAAGGAAAGTAATCAAAAACGATCTGCTTTCCATACATAGAAGATTCAATCAACAACTCAACAAGGAAAGAAGAGAGATGATTAATTGGCAATCAACAATCAAATCACGCCAATCAACAAACGGCTAGAATTTCAAATTCAAAGCCTATATATATATTTGGAGTTTTAAAAGTCAAGAGTGAACATAAGCGCTACATTGAAGAAATACTCTCAAGCATCTCGATCTCACGTCAGACAAAAGCTCCAAACCGTTCGTGATCGCAATCACATTAACCCAATCTCGATTCAAGTCTGTCTTATCGAGAGAAGAAGGAGATCTTTGCTAGCTAGTGGTTTTCTAGTGGATTAACGTGAAGATAACCTGTTTACAGTAGTTTTCTGTAAGTTGTAAAGGGACACGACCCTTATTCGTGCATAAGTTTCAATCTAGTTGTACTTGGAACTTGTGGCTCGTTCTCAGCGAGTATAAATAAGAGAGTATCCTAGTAGTGGATATCTAATCCAGTTTGGATTAGACTGTGGACGTAGGGGCTTTTCCCGAACCACGTAAAATAACTGCGTTATTTACTTTCTGCACTTTCATTCAGTTGTTTTATTCACTATTTGTCACTCTCATACAAACTGTACTTTTAATCAATTCTTTAAATACTCGATTAAGATTTCAAAGGTTTTCTAAACAAAGAGCACCAACTATATCCACCATTATTCCGCACTCACTCAAACACTCAGAAAATAATAAGATCACTCTTGTTATTAGCTAAGTGTTCTCACTAAGGGAGTAATCTGTTTGGAATAAAGCTGCTATCGATCTGCACATCGATCTGTCTAGTCATCTTACAAGCAAATTCTGGTATAAGATAGCTTGAACTCTCTATTAACTTGTCAAGTTAACTGAAAAGTTTGTATTTGGTGTATTCCCCCCCCATACACCAAACCTTGCTCTTTCGGGAGCAACAATTGGTATCAGAGCAGTGGTTCAAACGACCATTGTTTTGCTTCACAGGGATAAAACCTGCGTGGTCAACTTGAATAGATCTAGGAAAACCTTTCATTCACGTGCATACTATCTGTTATGGAGTCATCTGTCATCAGGGCATGCGAAGAATTCTCCATCCAAGGTTACAGAGAGTGGAGTTTCAGAATCAAGATGTGTCTGAAAGCTCATCACTGCTTGATGTGGAAAGTAATTGAAGAAGGACCATTGGCCATTACTGAAGAAACAACTCGCATCACTGAAACATGAGTTGTTAAAGAGGATGTACTCAAGGATCCCAGAAAATACACACCTGAAGAAAGAAGAGAAGCAAATCTCGATGATTTTGCCAAAGGAGTTATTTCCAGTACTGTAAAAGGAGTCCATCTGGCTAAGATCCAAGATCTTGACACAGCCAAAGAAATGTGGGAAGCATTGAGAGATCTCAGCCTAGGCTCAGAAGCGATGATCGAGAACAAGCTGTCTCTAGCATGTAACAAGTTTGATGAATTCAAGATGAAACCTGGAGAAACCATCGAACAGATGAAGAACAGATTCATCGAAGTACTACTTGAATTTTCTGCATTCAACAAAAACAAATACACTCAGAGAGAAAAGAATCTCAAGATTCTTAGAGCATTACCACCAAGCTGGGAGATCTACTCAGCAATGCAACCACAACGTGCTGACTTTAATGATCTGTCTGTGGAAGCTCTATTTGATCATCTGGCTGTTCACGAATGTGACATCAGAAGAATACATGGACCAGATCATTCATCCAGCAAGAAGAACGAGAACAACTCAAAGAAAGAGAAAGAAGTTGCCTTCAAAGCGAAGTGCAAAGCAGATGAATCAGAACTATCTGCCTCACCAGTAGAAGGAGGATACGACAAACTACTCAAGGAATTCTCAATGATTGCCAAGAGAATGGACAAGATGGAAATCAGATCAAGAAAATATCGAAGGTTCTACAAAGACAACAAAAGTAGATACCCGAAGAACAAAGAAGCAGAACGATCTGATGGCAAAACAGAAAGTAAAAGTAATAGTAAAATCTCTAAACCTAATGACTATACTTGCTATGGTTGTGGCAGAATAGGTCACTTCAAAACAGATTGCCCTGATCTGTCCAAAGGTCAAACAGAAGAATTAAGAGCAAAAAGAGATCGTAAACTAAAATATGAGCGAAAGGCTATGCTTGCTGAATAAGATTCAAGCAGCTCGAGTCATTTTTCTGAAAGTTCATCTGAGAATGATGAAGCATTCTTTGCAAATGATGAAGAATGCTGGGATGAATGCTACGTTGGTCTGGACAACGGTCTTGATGAAGTTGAGGTAAATTCTTGTAACTCAACCTCTTCAAATGAAAATGGTCTGGAACAGGAAATAGAAGATCAAGATGAATATTCATGGGATGAGGTTAATGAGATGTTCAAGAGCTACTCAAGCATCAAGAGACTATTTAGAGAAGTTGTTGAAGAAAATGACAGATTGAAGAAATCTGAAGAGATATTGAGTAAAGCAAACACTCAATTTGTTGCTAACATAAACGATCTGGAAGAACAGATCAAAGGAAAGGACAGTGAGATTCATTCACTAAATTCAAAAGTGAAGTAACTTATCACAAGAAATAATGTAGCTGAGGAAAAGATAAAGAAAGGGAAGGAAATGATATACAAGAGTGATGAACGTGCCAAGCTGCTAATCAACCTTCAACAACAGGGTACATCTGGAGTAGGATATCCAGGCCACTCAGAGAAGCTCTCTAATACCATAAAATTCGTACCAGAAAGGAAGCAAATACCAGATCAAGTTAAAAACTTGAAAAACAAGAAAGACTTTCCTCAAAAGATGATGGTGAAACAGACTAGCAACAGACAGTACCATCAAACAAGAGAACAACCAGCAGATTACACAGAAACAAAAGGGGTACACAACAAGAATGTCAACAGGACATTACCCACCAAGAATGTCAACAAGACATTACCCAATAAGAACGTCAACAGGACAGTACCCACTAATAAAGGATTGAAGAATGATGGAATAGAAAGATATCATCCATCTATATTTCATTCTATGTCAAAAGTTGATAATGATGGAAATATTATTACTTGCTATATTGTTGTCCCCAACTCAAAAATATTCTGGATTCGAAAAGGAAATATTTGCTAATAATCAAGCACCCAGACTATGAAGGGTAGCTAAGCTTTATTAATTGCAGGAACAGAGGAATGCAAGAAGGAACAAAGTAGCAAGAGGAACTATCTGGATAATAGATAGTGGCTGTTCAAAACAATGACGTGTGACAAGAACCTGCTATCAGACTACATAGAGAAACCAGGACCCCAGGTTACTTTTGGATGTAATTCAAAAGGATATACCAGAGGGTATGGAAACATCAAAGTAGGCAAGACCACCATCACAAATGTATCATATGTTGAGGGTCTCAGTCACAATCTGTTTTCTGTAAGTCAGTTCTGTGCTAACGGTAACCAAATTGTTTTTGATACTAATAATTGTTTTGTAAAGAACAAGGAAGGAGATGAGATACTCCTTACCGGAAAATTGCAGGATAGATTATATATTGTGCAATGGGACAACCAGATTGAGACATGTCTGGTCACTAAGACACTATCCGAAACGAGTTGGCTGTGGCATAAACGACTAAGTCATCTCAACTTTAAGTCAATCAATAAGATTGCACGAGAGAAACTAGTCGAAGGGTTACCAGATCAAGTATATGACAAAAATCATATCTGCGAAGCATGTCAAGCTGGAAAACAAACCAGATCATCTTTTTCTAACAAATTTGTTCAGTCTTCTACCAGAATCTTAGAGTTACTACATTTAGACTTATTTGGTCCAGTTAAGCCATTAAGTATAAATGGTAGAAAGTATACTCTGGTAATCATTGATGATTATTCAAGATTCACATGGGTAACCTTCTTATATAAGAAGAAAGAGACCTTGGAAAAGCTGCCAACCTTCATCAACAAAATCACCAAGAAAAAGGAAGTTTCTGTTACAACCATCAGATCTGATCGTGGAACAGAATTCCTAAATCAGAAGATTGAGGACTACTGCAACACGATGGGAATCACACATCAGACATCTGCAGCTAGGACTCCTCAACAGAATGGAGTTGTTGAAAGAAGGAACAGATCATTAAAAGAAGCAGCTCGCACAATGCTCAATGCAACCAGATTACCAAAGAAATTCTGAGCAGAAGCCATCTATACGGCCTGCTATACACAAAATAGATCAGTGGTCAAAATTAGACATGGGAAAACACCATACGAAATCTGGAACAACAGAAAACCTAGGATACATTACTTTTGTACTTTTGGCTGTTTGTGTTACATCCATAATAATGGGAAATCTCAGTTAAGAACTTTTGATAGCAAAGCTGACCCTGGAATATTCTTAGGATATTCAGACGTTAGTAAAGCTTATAGGGTTTATAACAAGATGTCTCATGTTGTGGAGGTAACACCTCATATTGTTTTTGATGAATCCTTTATCAATGACAGAGAGTTAGGTGATGAATATACACAAGACCAGAACAAGAATAAGAGCAAAGAATGAATATTGCTAGAAGATATTCTTATTTGGAATACAACAGAAGATAACGAAATAGATGTTCCATCTAATGCTGAAGCAGTAAGCTCACAGCAAGGGGGAACATAACATATTATTCTGGATTGTGACAGAACAACAACTCTACCAGAAAATAATCAGCCAGAAGGAGAAGAGAATGTAGAACAACCTCAAAATCAACCAGAAGAATCTAGAGATACAAATGGTTGGAATAATAATCAAGAAATGGAAGAACCAGAAGTTGAAAATCCATTTCAATCATCTTCAACATCACATCCTGAATTTGAGGAAACAACAGATCAACCTGATCCCGAGATATCAGAAGAAGAGATAAACAGAAGAAGAAGATGGATACAAGACCATCCACCAGAACAGATTGTTGGGAACCCTTCAGATTGTGTGAAAACCAGAAGAATGCATGGAAAAAGTGCCTTATTAAGTTGCTATCTGTCTCGCATAGAACCATCTGATGCATATGAAGCTCTACAAGATGCAGATTGGATAACGGCAATGCAGGAAGAACTCAATGAGTTCAAAAGAAATGAAGTCTGGTATCTCGTGGACAGACCCAAACACCAAGGTGTCATAGGTGTAAAATGGGTGTTCAAAAATAAACAAGATGAAAATGGTGAAATAGTCAGAAACAAGGCCAGATTAGTAGCTAAAGGCTATAATCAACAAGAAGGCATCGACTTTGACGAGACTTTCGCACCGGTTGCCAGATTGGAAGCTATCAGACTATTCCTTGCATATGCAGCATACAAGAAATTCAAAGTGTACCAGATGGATGTTAAAAGTGCATTCCTAAATGGTATACTTGAAGAAGAAGTATTTGTTGAACAACCACCTAGTTTTGAAGAAGGAAATCCTGATCAGAAAGTATACAGATTAGCTAAAGCTGTCTATGGATTGAAACAGGCACCCAGAGCGTGGTATGAAACGTTGTCAACATTTCTACTGGAATCAGGCTTCAGAAGAGGTTCTGTTGACAAGACACTGTTTGTCATCAAAGTTAAAGAACATATCCTTTTAGTCCAGATATATGTCGATGACATAATCTTTGGATCTCAGTCTCCTTATCTATGTGATAAATTTGCAGAACTAATGAAAAATAAATATCAAATGTCCATGATGGGCGAGATGAATTTCTTTTTAGGTTTGCAGGTCAAACAGAAACCAGATGGTATCTTCATAAATCAAACAAAGTACATCAACGATCTGCTGACCAAATTTGGGCTCAAAGACAGTAACCCAGTGAAAATCCCAATGCAAACCAACGGGAAGATAGATCCAGATCCATAAGGCAAACCAGCAAACATAACACAATACAGAGGCATCATTGGCTCACTACTATATCTTACTGCAAGTCGACCAGATATCACATTTGCAGTGGGAGTATGTGCCAGATATCAAGCTAACCCCAAAGAATCACATATGGAAGCTGCCAAAAAGATACTTAGATATCTTAAAGGAACAGCTCACATTGGCCTCTGGTATCCACACGACGACAATTTTGAATTAACAAGCTACTCTGACTCAGATTATGCAGGATGCAAACTGGACAGAAAGTCTACTTCTGGAACGTGTCAGTTTCTTGGAAACAAGTTGATATCTTGCTTCTCAAAGAAACAAACATCTGTCGCCACATCAACAACAGAAGCAGAATATATGGCTGCTGGAAGTTGTCGTGCACAAATCTTATGGTTGAAACAGCAACTAAGAGACTACGAGATCGAAGTAAAGGAGATACCCATATTCTGTGACAGTTCAAGTGCAATTGCAATAACACTGAATCCAGTACTTCATACAAGATGCAAACACGTTGATGTGAGACATCATTTTATCAGAGATCATGTTGAGAGAAAGCACATCCAGATCGAGAAGATTCACACGGATATCCAACGTGCTGACATTCTGACTAAAGCCTTACCAGAAGAAAGATTTAAGATGCTATGTGGAAAGCTTGGATTACTAAGTCTGGGTGATCAAACAACAGAAGGTTACCAAAAAGTTAACAACAGAAGGTTACTAGAAAGTCAACAACAGAAGGCTACCAGAACACCTACACCCTCACAACAGAATGGAAAGAATAAGTGAGGATGAAGAGGAAGGAGAGTCAGCTGATGAGGAAGAAGAAAGGAAACGTCAGGCAGAAAGTGTTATCAATCTGCTGGAGAATGAAGCAGAACACTCAGTGCTGCAAGACTTTCCTGGTATTCATTGCTTACCAGAAAGTTTGGATACAGCCAAGCGCGTCAAGTTCTACTTGCTGGTTAAAGACAGCGAGTACTACATTTTTGATGCTCTGCTTCAACTCAAGACAATTGACGACTTGAAGAAGGAAGAGGCCACACTACTCAGTCTACTCCAAGTCACCATAGTCCAAGAAGTCCGAACAGAATATCAGCAACTCATCTCTGGGCTCATGAAACATGAGGCAGAAACTTTGAAGATCAATCTGGAGACACCACACAAAGAACCTGCACCAACAGAACAACCACCATCCCAACCAGAGCAGGGAGCAGATCAACCCAAGAAGCCTACCAAGAAAACACCAATCATCAACCTTGACTCTGGTGATGATGAACCAGTCGGTCAGAACATTGGTGGTGAACCAACCAATGAACTGTACACACCTGGAGTGGCGCAGACACTTAAGAAACATGTCAACTTCTATACAATGGAAGAACTTTTGGAGAGGGAAACCAGACCATTCAACAACTTCCAACTCGACAATCTGTTTGACAGAAACCTGCAATACCCTCCAAGAGAAAGCCACCCAGATACTCACCGACTTCAACCAACACCAGAAAGACTATGTCAATGACATGGATCATGACATCAGAGGCAAGCTCAGAACAATCAAGAAGGAGCTTGATAAAAAGATAGATGATGATCGCCTGCAGAATGAAGCAGAACAGGCCAAGTTCACTCTTCGTCTAAATGACATAGAAGAGAAAAATCAGAAGACAACTGCTCTTGTGGATGACCTTTTGGCCAAACAACAAACAACAATTGATACTGCCGTAGAAAAGAAAGGAACTCAACTTGCTGCACAGTTGAAGGAAGCCGCTGACTTATCCATCCATTCTCACCTCGCCAAATTTGAGAACGAAAAATTTGTGGAATTGATGAGGAAACATCAGGTGGATGTTCTGAATGAACTTCTGTACCCTAATCCAGAAGAACACGAGCAGCAAGACACCCGTATCACAGTCATCGAAGAACTTCAAGAGACATATGACAAAACGTTGTCTACAATGAACAGCTGGCTCGAGCAGAAACTGGATGCCTCCAACCAGACAATCAACTTTCTGCTTGGGTTCAAAGCAGAAGCTGAAGAGAAGATAGAGAAAATGACTAAAGAGATTGCCTCACTTCGCACACTCATCACTACTTTCTTTGATGATGTCGAAAAGGGGGAAATCTTGGGAGGAGAAAAAGGCAAAGGAAGCAAGGGCAGCAAGAACACAACAGCAAAAGAAACAGATTTTTTAGGTGAAGAAACAGAAACTCCCAAGGCTGAAATGGGAAAACCAGCAAGAGAGAGACCAACCACACCGCCAAGACCTGACCCCACACTTTTTGGAACAGAACAAGCTCAACAAGACCAACCAGGTCAAGCCTCTGATACACAACGAATTCCCAGTGACAAAGGAAAGAAACCAGTAGATGAGGGAGACCAAATTGCGGAGCTGTTGCTGTTTGGAGTGAGCATGGATCAAGCATGTGATCCAGTATTCAGAGCACAGTTCTATAAAGAACAGGCAGAAAGAGAGAGAAAGCTAGCTGCTCAGGAGGCCAAGGAAAAAACATTTCAAACTCCTTTCTCCTCGCCTTCCTCTACAGAACGCTCACAGCAGCAGTCATCACAATCAACCACCCAGTCTAAGAAGAAGAAGAAGAAACCATTCTCATGGAATCTATCTTTGCAAAAGAAAACACCTAATGATGCGTGGGTTCCAGAGAATGATCAAATTGATTGGGAGAAAGTAAAGCAAGGTTTTATCTTGAACAAATATTTTTTGAAGGAGCTTACATACTCAGAATCAACTCCAGATGAGGACTTCAACAGATATCTGGACAACTTCAGTGACCAGGGCCTAGTACAGAGGATCAGAACAGCAGCATCTGATGCCAAGATACAGATCAAAGCCCCGGAGAAGGAATACATGGTATGTCCAACAATACCAGGCAGTAATATTCCTGACAAGACCTACATTTTAAATTACATCAATCAACTGGCCAAGATCAAGGGATATAAGATCGACAATCACGATCCCAATTACGCCAGGGTGAGAGATGGAATTTACGAGAGTATACAACTAGTGTCTGATGCACAAAGAGAAAGGATGAAGAAGGGCGGAGCTTCAAGATGGTTCTCTTAAAATTTTTCTATTGCTTTATCTGTTGTTGATTAACTTTAACCTTTATCCTTCAGTTACCACCTGTACTTATCTTTCTCATATCAATATACATGTGGTTCCTCTGGAAACAAAATCTCTTTGAACAGAAAGTTACCTTCTCTACTCTTTTATTGTTATACAACTTATATAACAATCTGCCAGTACATTCTCTATATTATACTGCTTATTTCGTGTAAGTGTGGTTTCGACATCATCAAAAAGGGGGAAATTGTTGGGAACCCCACAAATTATTTTAAGTTTTGATGATGTTCTCTCG
>JAPKLX010001875.1:0-17080 GCA_026898415.1 Leonotis leonurus | reverse complement strand
CCGCCTCTGCAAAGCAAGCAAAAGGGAAAGTGTGTGTGGAATTTGGGTTTTAGGGATTTGGGGAGTTTTTAGCGCAGATAGATTACTAGATATTTGGAATTATGAATTGGGATCGTTGGTTTTTATTTTTATTTGTTCTTTTTTCTCATTCAAAAATATCAACGCATCGTATTTACAAGTTTCTCATCCAAGATTAAATTTTTGGGGGTAGAAAACGTGAATTTTAAATTATTTATTTGTATACACAAAATTATTTATTTGTATACACAAAATTTTAAATTATAGATTTAGAATACACAAAATTTCGTTTTCACAATAAAGACAAAGTATTTTAAATTCAAATTAGAAGTCATTTACGAAATCTTAAAAAACAATTCTCCATTTCAAAGAGACAAAATACCGTTTTGTTAAGTAATAGTAACAAGTACACTGCTTATCAAAAGTAATTCATTCATCTACTTTACAACTTCATTGTTCCTTCTTCCTCTACATTTTCAGCACAACTCCAACTTAACTCTTTCTTGCAAAAGGCTAAGAAACCTACTCAACTTGCATCTCATTGCTTGGGGGTAATGAATTTGAGCCCACCCTGCTGTTTAGACATCAAGCATTCACACCAACACGGGTAACGGGAGAAAGGCTTGTGAATGGAAACGAGGAGCTCATGCCAGCAATTGAGTCGTAGAAGCTTAAGCTCAGTTGAGGACTCAAAATAGAATCAATGCTTTTGCTTCTGAGAAACAAAACGGATTCCTTGCTTACCGAGTTCAAAATTCTTGACCTTTCCATCATCGAGAGCAACAGATGCAATTGGTGCACCCTCCTCCTCAAAGATATCAAGCACGGTTCCCCTAGGCCTGCAAGAAGAATTCAGGGAAAGAAAAGAGGCGTCAACATCCACAAACGAAAAAGTTGTCTCTCCACATATGGAGCTTTTGATGAAGATAATTAGAATGGGAGAAGTTAGACACATTAACCAATCTTGGCAGCATGAAAAAGTTTCTCTTATTAGGTGAAACTTCCGAGATAAATGTCCATTGTGAACGATGGGCTTTTTAAGCATGTGCCTAATAACTAGTCCCCCATTATATGCAGTTTCAGACACAGCTACAATGTATGAAACTGTGTGAAGGAAACATACCAGGTATTGTTGGATGGCTGATGAATCTCAACTCGTTTCCCAGCAGCATCTTTCCCCAATTTTTGAAGTATCCAATTGGCATCAGTAAACTCCTTTATTGTATTGTCTTCATGCAACTGCGACATGTCTCCATCACCTAGTGATGACCTCCTTCGTTTCGATCTCTGACCCCTGCTATAAGTGATATCCTCTTTCCCAGGCAGACATGAAGCCTTTCCATTACTTGAATTAATTTGAACATTTTGATTTCCCGTATGTGAGTTCCTTGGAATTCTAAATACCAAATGAGGCTTGTGATCTTCTAACGATGCCTGCGACATGGATGGCAAGCTATTTTTGTCATCGACCAACTCACTAGACATGGTAAGCACGTCATTTTCGCTCTTGATTGAAGAATATTTGTTCCTCCGGTGAACTGAGACTTCTGGCTCTCTCCTTGCTGATGCACTGTCTTCAGTACTTCTCTTCCCCCGCAAAGAATGTTTACCCTGTGGATAATCAGATTCAAGCACCTTTGAAATTCCTCCTTCCGCATGTTTTGAGCTGGTGTAAGAGACTTCTGAGTTGAAATTTTTAAACTTTATCAATGGGATCTCCTTTTCTTGAAACTTGGAGCTTTTTACTTGATCAGCATGATTCATTTTGTGACCTGTGACTCAGAATGCAAGAAAACCTCTTAACAATAATGTACAGAGAACTATTGACAGAGACGGCTTTAGTAAAATTTAGCATTCCTTGCCTTTTCTATCCCCATAATTAGTAGCAATGCTGGCCTTCTCAATGCTCTCGTGATGTTCCACTTGACTTGTATCTTCGGTACCCACTGGATCAACATAGAGAATTTATTAACTGCATTCTTATAAAATTCTGAAATAAGCACATTATGAACAAAATTCTGTAATCAATCCTAATATAGAGTGTGCAAAAAGAACAAGAAACCAAAGCAGTAATAGGCAAAATTCGAGAGGACATCTTTGTCCACCTTTCAAGAAGACACGCACAATTGAACATATTCCCAACAGGCTTACATGTATTCCTATTTCGTCCACCCAAATGTATCACAAGCTTTGGTCCCTGTCCAGTTTTCAGCCTTCCACTATGAGCTCCACTGTCCTTGCTGCCAGTCAAACTCTGGTGTTTGTTCTTGATCGATCGCCGATTTTCGAGGTGAGATTTACACGATAGTTAGGGGTTTAAATGACGAAGGGTTTACGTGGTTCGACTTTTAATGAAGTCTACGTCCACGGAGAGGAGAACTCTTTTATTATGAATTAGATGAGAGCTGAAATATAGATTACAGAAAGTGATTGTCTATCCTCCCTTAATTTAACTATCATCTAGTATTTATAGATGAGAGAGGCGGTTTATGGCTATTTATAGTAAGTGGGCCGTGCTATTGGGCCGGCCGAGCTGCTCTTGATGGGCCGAGGTGTTGGGCCGCCGAGCTGCTTCTGGGCATTGGGCCTTATTGATGGGCCATATCCTATCACATCCCCCCCTCAAGAGAAGATCGGCACCGAGGTGGAGATCTTGACGAGGTGGGTGTGTTTCGGACGAAGTGAAGATCTGGCACCGAAGTGGAGATCTTGTAGTTGCCGAAGTCGAAATGAAGCTCTGGCTGAGGCCGAGGTAGAAGTAACTCTCTGGCTGAAGCCGAGGTAGAAGTAACTCTCTGGCTGAAGCCGAGGTAACACTTGTGGCAGTGGGAGACAGCTGTTGTAGAGGGTCGTGGGTGACACGCGTCGCTTTTCTGTTGGAGGAGCTGAAGGGGCGGGATTTTGAAAAAAGAGGCGGTTGGGAAAAGGTGATTTGACGTCTATAAAGGCTTCCTTTGGAAGCTAACCAACACTTTTCACTTTTCGCAACCCTAGTATCTTTTTTTTCTCCTGCAAAAAGCTTCCAACCTCTTTGCCATCGTCGACTTCAATCTTCGAGAAGTAAATCCTTCAAATTTTCTCAACAAGTAAGTACTGTGCTATAATGGCTGCTGTTTCCACTTCCTCTTCTGCCTTCTCTGTTTCTTCTTCTCACACTCCAAGCGGTAGGGAGATTGTTGAATCTCCGTCGCCGCTTAGGAGTGTTCCGGCGAGGGTCACCGTGAGGGTCTTTACCCGAGCGGCTCTACCCCCTGTTCCCCGGCTCGTAGAGTACTCCCCGTTAGCTGGGTCGGAGGCTGCCTTAGAGTGCGCCTCCATTATGAGTGAGTCCCACATGTGCAATCTAGCGAGAAAATTTTGTTTTCCTGATTCTGTAGAGCTTATCTTACCTAGGGAAGAGGATAGAGGTTGCTCTCCTCCTGTAGGTTTTTTTACCGTTTATGAAGACTACCTCAATTTTGGTCTTCGTTTTCCTTTACACCCTATTTTTGTAGAGCTTTTGGATAGATTTGAGCTTCCCTTGGGTCAGTTTGCGCCTGCTTCCATTAAGCAGGTAGTAGGTTTTTGCGTTGAGGTCGGTCGCCGAGGTGGGCCGATGTCACTGGAGTCTTTACTCCGTTTTTTTAGAGTGAAGCGGGGGCCAACTGGGTGGGTTTACCTTTCACCAGTAAATAAATTTAAGTTGGTCACCCCGTCCAAGGTGTCGAATTGGCAGAAGAAATTTTTCTTCTGCCGAGCTGAAGGTGTGCCCCTCTACGGCTGGTCGGTGGCCAAGTTCGGCCCTCAACTGAGGGTGGATCCCGTCGGCGAGCTCGAGACGAGCTTGATGGACCTCGGCGCCGTCAAAAGGACTTACGCCGAGGAGGAGCTGTCGAGGCTTGGGCTGAGCCCATGTGACGCCCTGGCCGACGTGGATCCGGGTGAGGCTCCGTAGTGTAGTTTGTCTTCGTTATCCGAACTAGCACTTTGACTTCGTTTGTCTGAACTGGACTTTAATGCTTTGTTTTTCTTCTGCAGTGGATCCCGAGGTTCTTCAAGCCGCGCTGAGGAAGAAGAAGAAGAGGCCGAGAGTCACCTCGGCCGCCGAGGAGACGCCGCGCCGGGAGAGGGCGGAGATGGTGGAGGCCGAGGCGACTCCACCCGTGATCGATCTGGAGGAGCCTCGGAGGGAGGAGGCGAGGGGCCCGGATGCTCGGGCATCCGGGTCGGGGGAGGCTCGTATGGCTTCGTTCCCCGAGGTGAGTGGAAGAAGTTTGTCTTTACTTCTATTCTTTTCTTTGTTCTGTATTAACATATCCTGTGCAGGAGGCCGATGTGGCACTGGACGGGCTGAGTGCCCTCTCGAGCTTCATCGTCGGCGGGGTCGACCAGTTCAGGGCCCTGAGAGCCGAGCTCGAGGGAGCAAAGGCCGAGGCGGCGAGGGCGGAGGAGCAGGAGGCCAGAACTTTGGTCGAGCTGCTCGCGGCGGAGCGGAAGGCGACGGCGGCGGAGGCCGAGGCGGCAAGGCTGAGGGAGGAGCTTGCCGAGGAGAAGGAGAGGGTGGCCCGGATGGCGGCGGAGCAGGGTGGAGTGTTCCGAGCCCTCGCCGAGCGGATCTTCCGCTCCAAGTACTTCGGCACAGTGGCGGCGCATCTGGTGAGTGCCATGAGTACGCCGATTACTTCGGCAGCGCTCGACCGTGTCGCCCAGGATTACCCCGAGCTTGACAAAGTCAAGTACGGGTATGAGGTGATGTCAAAGGAAGAGATGCTGCAGGAGTACGCCGAAGTACTCGTGGAACACACCGCGGTGATCCCGGTGGTCGAAAGGCTGGCGCGGGAGAGGGCTCCGCTCTCCGAGGAGGCAGTTCGCCGCTGCCCTGCGGATCGGGATGACAGTCTCGAAGCTGTCATCGCCGATCTGGCGAGGAGGCGGCCGGCCGAGGCCGAGGAGGGAGGCGGTGAGGGCGGCGCTGAGGAGCCCGAGGTGGGCGATAGTTAGCTTTCTCTTCTCTTTTTTAGTTTGTATCACGTCGCCGCTAGGGCGGCGCTTTTTCCACATGTATATATAAAGTATATGTTGTTGAACTACGCTTTGTGCTGAACTGTTTAATTTTTTGCTGCCGTAGCCTGCCTTTGACTTCTCCAATACTTCGCATTTTGAACAACAAATAAGCGAGCTTCGTCGTGCTGCCGAGGCTGCCGAGGTCGAGGTCGCGTGTTGGAAAAGCCGAGCTACCAACATCGAGACCGAGCTCGAGGCGAAGCTTAGGTCAGCTCAGGAGAAGCTTGACGAAGAGCATGCGAAGTTTCTGGAGCTTGAAGACAAGTTCCAGAACGTCAAGGACGATCTGCAGACTTTTAAGGCCATAGGCGAGGAGCATGAAGAGTATGAAGAACGTATACATAGAAGCGGTGGCCTAACCATATACGAGGTCTCTACACAAATAAAGGAGGTCCGAGCTCGAGCGAGGGAGTACCGAGAAAGGTACGGCGATGACTCCTGGCAAGTTCGCGAGCAGGAAGAGGCGCTCCTCAAGCTCGGATCCATGTATAAAATTATTCAGAAGAGGAACCCGAAGCTGAAGAGGTGGATCGAGGCTAAGAAGGCTTCACTCGAGGCTTCCTCTTCAGGTCAGAAGGAAAGGAGTTCGGCTGGCGCCCTTCCCCTTACTCTGGGTCGAACTCGAGAAGAGACCCTTGCCATCATGTCTCGAGGTGGAGGGCGGCGCGCTTCAGGCGGCCGAGGTCGAGCTGTGCCTCCAAGCCGAGGTCGATCTGCACCTTCAGGTCGAGGCCGAGGTGGTTTTGGCCGTGGTGAGGGGATGGCCTTTTTGGATTCGGTGCTCGGTCATGGTGGTGCCAGTTCGAGCTCGGGTCTGGGCTTCGTGGAGAAGTACCTTAGTTACAGTAGTAGGTCTCCGGGCTCAGATCCTCCAAGCTGATTGTAATATGTACTTTATGAAATAAAATACAACTTTACTTGTCATTACTTCTCTAATGCTCTACTTAATTTGTGTAATCAAGTTTGCTTCGATTTGTGATGACTGGCTCGTACTTCGTAATAGCTTCGTTCGACACCGAAGTTTTACTTCGCCTGAAGGCGAAGTTTGGAGACTTCAGGTGGTTGAAGGCGAAGTTTTGAGACTTCGGGTAGCCACTTCGGTTAGGGACGAAGTTTAGGCTTTGAAGTTCTTTGTTTGTCGATGTAATCGATAGGAGTGGTCTCCTCGCGTGGTTGACTGCTACTCTCAATTTGGAGTTTTTAGCTCGACTTGGATCTAATGTAGCAAGTATACAAAAAATATTTCACAAAAGAACTTAATAAAATTCAAACTACATGAATTACAAATAATATTTCTTTAAATGGGAAATATGCCAAGTTCGGGGTATTGGCTCCCCAGATAAGTGGACGAGCTTGTATGAGCCTTTGCCGAGGACATCTTGGATTTGATACGGACCTTCCCAGGTGGCTTCAAGTTTACCGAGCTTCTTTGACTTGCTAACTTCATTATTCCTGAGAACGAGGTCGCCTATTTGAAACTGTCGATGTTTCACTCGATTGTTGTAATACCGAGCTACTTGTTGTTTGTACCGAGCTTCTAGTATGTAGGCTCGTTCTCGTTTTTCCTCCAACAAATCCAAATTAGTTCGGAGGCCTTCTTCATTGGCATCGGTCGTGAAGTTTATAGTTCGGGGGCTCGGTAGGCCGATCTCCACTGGGATTACTGCCTCGGTTCCGTAGACGAGGCTGTATGGTGTTTCTCCATTGGATGTCCGAGGTGTAGTTCGGTAGGACCATAGGACTTGGGGTAAGTTTTCAGCCCAATCTCCTTTGGCTTTATCGAGACGAGTCTTTAAACCTTTGACTATTGTCCGGTTTGTGACTTCAGTCTGACCATTCGCCTGAGGGTGCGCTACCGAGGTGAATTTTTGCTGGATATTGAGCTCGTCACACCATTCCTTGAATGCCTTATCCGTAAATTGAGTCCCATTGTCCGAGACGAGGATGTGAGGTATACCGAAGCGACAAACTATACTCTTCCAAACGAAGTTGAGGGCCTTTTTGCTCGTAATTTTTGCAAGAGGCTCGGCCTCTACCCACTTCGTAAAATAGTCGATGGCGACTATTAGGAATCGTAGTTGGCCGGGGGCCTGCTCAAAGGGACCGACGATGTCTATCCCCCATTGCATGAAGGGCCAGGGGCTTTGCATAGTGGTCAGCTCGGTTTGAGGTACCCTCGTTATTGTTGCATGAATTTGGCATTTCGGACATCTTCTGACGAGGTCGACTGCGTCTTGTAGCATGGTCGGCCAGTAGTATCCCCATCTCATAATCTTTCTGGTTAAAGTCCGAGCTCCGACATGACTGCCACAGGATCCTTCATGCACTTCGCGTAAGATGTAGTCCGCCTGATTGGGTCCGGCACACCTTAGAAGAGGTTGAAGATAGGATTTTCTGTACAATACTCCCCGATCTAGGACATATTTGACTGATTTGTTCTGAAGCTTCCGAGCTTCAATTTTATCATCAGGGAGTTCGCTTCTTTCTAAATAATCCTGAAGCGGTGTCATCCAGCTCGGCTCGTCATCGATTATTGCGTTCACTTCGGCTTCGTCTATACTTCGGGTCGTGACTTCTTCTACCGGAGAGGCTTGTGGAGATACTTCTTCATCCTTTCATCTCGTGCTTCATATTTTCCGAGGACGTGGCTCACTATGACCTGGGAGTCACTGTAGACTTGGATGGCCTGTATCTGAAGGTTTTGCGCGAGGCGAAGTCCAGCTATTAGGGCTTCGTACTCCACTTCGTTATTGGTGGTTGGGAAGCTTAACCGTAGAGCATAAGGGATTTGTTTCCCTTCCGAACTGACGAATAAAACTCCAGCTCCGCTTCCCTTTTTGCCCAACGCTCCATCGACATAGACTTTCCAACAATCTATGGGGGGTGTCTTCGGCATTTTCTCTTCAATATTCTCCTTGGCAGGTTTGGTAGGCTTCGGAGGCTCGGTGAATACCGTTTCCACCAGGAAATCTGCCAACGCTTGCCCCTTGATGGCTTGCCGAGGTGCAAAGGAGATTGTGTGCTCGCCAAGCTCGACCGCCCACTTGGCTATTCGCCCCGAAGCTTCGGGCTTCGTAAGCACTTGCCGAAGTGGTAGGTCGGTCAATACTTGTATCGGGTGAGCATGAAAATATGGTCGAAGTCGTCTTGCAGCATTCACTAGGGCAAGTGCGACCTTCTCCAGAGGTTGGTACCTCGTTTCTGGCCCTTTTAGAGCTCGGCTTATGAAGTATATAGGTAATTGCCGAGGTCCTTCTCGAACTAAGACTGCACTTATTGATTCGTCCGAAGCGGCGAGGTATAGGGAAAGAACCTCGTCTTCGTTTGGGACGGATAAAGTGGGCAAGTTGTCGAGGTACTTCTTCAAACTCTCGAAGGCTGACTTGTGCTCGTCATTCCACTCGAAGCTCGGGGCTTTTTTCAAGACTTTGAAGAATGGGAGTTGCTTCTCGGCTGCTTTAGATAGGAATCTGCTTAATGCAGCCAAGCAGCCCGTCAACCGATGTACATCGCGTATTGACTTCGGCGCTTGCATCTCCTGGACGACCTTAACTTTTGCTGGATTAGCTTTTAATCCTTCGCGGGAAACCCAACACCCTAGGAATTTTCCGGACTGGACCATGAAAGTACATTTTCCTGGGTTTAACTTCAGGTTTACCTCGCGGAGCAATTTGAAGACGACCTGGAGGTCGTTTAAGGTAGTGTTGACTTTTTTGCTTTTGACAACGATGTCGTCGACATATACTTCAACAATCTGACCGATGTGAAGTTCAAATATTTTGTCAACCATCCTTTGATATGTAGCTCCTGCATTTTTAAGTCCAAAGGGCATCTTCTTATAAGCGAAAATGCCGAAGTCTGTAACAAAGGCGGTCTTCGGAGCGTCCTCGGTAGTCATAAGGACTTGATGGTAGCCTTTGTATAGATCAAGAAAACTAAAAACCTCGTGACCGACGAGGGCTTCTACTTTTTTATCAATGTTGGGGAGGGGATAACAGTCCTTAGGGCAGTGTTTATTGAGATTGGTATAATCAACACACATGCGCCATCCCCCTACTTGTTTCTTCACCATCACGGGGTTGGCCAACCACGTCGGATATTTCACCTCGAACAGAATATCAGCTTGTTGTAGTTGGCGTACCTCGTCGCGTATCACTTGATTTCTTTCGGCAGCGAAGGCTCGTTGCTTTTGCCGAACTGGTTTTACCTCGGGGTCGATGTGGAGGTGATGAGTTATAATATCTGGTGATACCCCGGTCATGTCTAAAGGAGACCAGGCAAAAATGTCTCTAAACTCCCGAAGTAGTTGAATAACTTCACCTCGGAGTTCGGCACCCCCAACGAAACCGACCTTGACGATCTTGGACACATCGTTTTCATAGAGTACGACGTCTTCTAGAGGTTCTGCAGCAGACGAGGTTGACTTCGGCGCGCCGGGGTTCTGTAATTGCTATGCTTGGGGATGTTGTACACCAGAACCTCGGAGTGCGACCTGCATGCACTCCTTGGCCTGTGTTTGATTTCCCCGAAGTGTGATAATTCCATTCTTTGAAGGTATTTTGATCATCAAATGGTAGGCCGAGCATACTGCTCTTGTTGCTATCAGCCAATCTCTGCCTAATATAATGTTGTAGGGAGAGTTGGCTTTGACGACGAAGAAGTGGATTATCTTTGTAGTGGATAATGGACTTCGTCCTACCGTCACGGGGAGTGGGATCGTTCCATCTGTTGAGGTCTCCCCTTGTGTGAAATTCTTCAATGGAATGGGTGCAGGCTTTAAGCGCGCCTCTTCAATGTCAAGTTTGCCGAAGCAACCTTTGAAGAGTACGCTGACCGAGGCTCCACTATCAACAAAGACTCGGTGTACCAACTTGTTAGCCACCACGGCTTCGATAATAGTGGCATCTTGATGAGGCGAGGCATGAGGAACAGGGTCGTCATTAGAAAAAATAACGACCTCGTCTTTTTTGAACCTTTTGTACGAAGGCTCCTCCGCGGGTCGGTTCCGAGCTTCTGCCTTCAGCGACGACCTTGTTGAGCCTTGGGGCACTCCGATGATGGCGGCGATGACTCCGTCATACTGAGGTTGATTCTCGTCATCGTCTTCGTCATCCCGTCTTGTCTTCTTATCTTGGGGTTTGCAATTTTCTCCCCTATTCCTTCTTCGTTTGCTTCTGCTCCGAGGTTGAGTATCCGGTTGATTTTGACCTCGGTCTCTTCCTAGAGTGCCATCTTGTGTTAAGCGGTCGATTTCCGAGGCAAGATTGCGACACTCCTCGGTATCATGTCCGTAGCCGCCATGGAACTCACAGTATTTATCCCGTGATCGTCTGTTTGATCCAGTTCGGGATAGCGGTGGAGGTCTTTGGAACAAGTTCGCGTGAAGCTCATAAATCTCTGCCCGAGATCGGTTCAGCGGAGCGATCCGATCTTGCTCTGGATTATGCCGAGGTCCGAGGCGAGATGCTAATGGACCTCGTTGGATTCTTTCAAGAGCACCTCGTCGATGCTGCCCTTGATCAGCTCGTTCTTCTCTTCTCCTTTTATCCTGACCTTCAGGTCGGTCAGTGGCTCGTTTCTTCCTGTCCGCTTCATCCGCTTCGGCGAACGCATCAACAATCCTCCATAGCTGTTTGGAGGTTTGGGGGCGCTCTTTCACGAGATCCCTGAAAAGTGTGCCGGAGTGAATGGCGTTTTGGAACGCCGAAATGAGGACATCGTCGGAGAGGCGATCAACCTTGAGGCTCTCGTTGTAGAACCGAGCTAGGAAGTCGCTAATGGATTCTCCTTGTCCTTGTTTTAGGGTAAGGAGTTGGGCCGAACTCATTTTGGCTTCGGCTTTTTGGAAGAAACGCCTCTCAAAGGCGTCCAGCAGGTCGGAATACGACCCTACGCTGCTGCGAGGAAGGTTGTCAAACCACTTCCGTGCATTGTCGACCAACAATTCGGGGAAGACTTTGCACATGTAAACATCCTCGGCCAGTCCCTGGTTCAGCATATTATATTGATATTGCGACAGAAAGTTGCTCGGGTCGCAAGAACCGTTGTAGGGTTTGATTGGTGGGACCCTGTATGCTGAAGGGAGTGGTGTGTAGAGGATTTTGTTGGTGAAGGGGGTAATGATTCTGCTGTAAACAGTGAATCTTCCCTCTCGGTGGTCGTCCTCGTCACGTCGAGAATAGTCGACGTTTCGACGAGGTGGCGTCTTCTCTCTTCGGTGTTCCTCGTCACGTCGGTAATGGTCGACGTTTTGACGAGGTGGAGTCTTTCTTCGATGCTCCTCGTCACGTCGATAATGGTCGACGTTTTGACGAGGTGATGTTGAGCCTCGCCGAGGTGAAATAATGTTACCTCGGCGATTATGCAGTCTTCGGGGGACTTCGTCATCTCTCTCATCGGCGATTTGCTCCGAAGCCTGGGGTCGCTGTGATGGACCTGCTTTATCCTCTTCGCACTGACCTCGTTGTTGATGCTGTTCGGTGAATTTGAGGAAATCTTGCTCGTGGAGGTCTAGATATGCTTTGAGCGCATGGCCGAGCAGAGGTTGAAGTGTGGCATTCCCTTGATGGTTTTGATTCAATCTTCTACTGCTAACGGAGTCATCAGCTCGGTGAGAAAGGACATCTTCTACATGCCCTTCGGGAGTTCGGCGGTTCGTGGCCTGCCTGGCAGACCGAGCATAGTGTCCCTCCCCTTCGTTAGTAGATGGACGAGGTGGATTACGAGGTATCTCAACCTCGTTTTGCTTTCCCTTAGCAGCAGCAGCTATGGCAGTAGATCGGGTGGATCTAACCATTGTGTTCTCACTTCGGAAATAGTGATCGGACACAAAATTTACTTCGTTTCCCACAGACGGCGCCAGTGATCGATCGCCGATTTTCGAGGTGAGATTTACACGATAGTTAGGGGTTTAAATGACGAAGGGTTTACGTGGTTCGACTTTTAATGAAGTCTACGTCCACGGAGAGGAGAACTCTTTTATTATGAATTAGATGAGAGCTGAAATATAGATTACAGAAAGTGATTGTCTATCCTCCCTTAATTTAACTATCATCTAGTATTTATAGATGAGAGAGGCGGTTTATGGCTATTTATAGTAAGTGGGCCGTGCTATTGGGCCGGCCGAGCTGCTCTTGATGGGCCGAGGTGTTGGGCCGCCGAGCTGCTTCTGGGCATTGGGCCTTATTGATGGGCCATATCCTATCAGTTCTTTATTTTGATATTCCTGGATGTCTTTGTTCCCGCAGCTACCATAACCTCATCAACATGTTTGTGATTAGATATCGTAGCCTCACTTGTTGCTCTATTTAAAATTCCAGCACCAAATGAAGAAGTTGCATGCTCTCCAGAAAATTGAATTTTTTCATTCTTGTTATCGCCACTTCTATATCCGAAACCTTGACCATTTGTAAAATTCTCTGTCTCAGTTCCACCGGTAAAAGATGCCTCGATTTGCTTTTTCTTGTCATACTTCTTCTTTGAAGATTTTTTTACATATTCTTTACTATTTCTCTGTGATTTATGATCCCATCCTTTAAGGGAAAACTTCAAGAAACGACTATGTTCATTCTTTGGTAACACAGTATCACTGTCTTCATCATCTGAAAAAGGTGGAATATCAAAAGTTTCTTCTTGCATTGGCAATCCAGCATCTGCTCTCAAGCTTTCTATCAAGTCCCTATCAGCTTCATCTCTCCGTTTCCAAAGTTCTAGAACAGCATCCTCAAGATTCTTAACCTGAATAGAGTTTAAATTAGAAATAATAATGAAGGCAAAAGGAGAGCAAGTGATTTAGACAATAAAAACAAGAATATTGCGTAGGAGTTTTGGAAAAATCAGAAATTAATTGCGTTACAAGTTCATTGTTTAATACGGTTGCAATGTTTCAGATTTTGGTGTGTGTGTGGGGAGCCTACCTGGCAGCTTTCTCCACGGCATGCAGGGCACACATATTGAAGATTCCCATCAACTTGAAATTGCATATATTTTGCATCACTGAGAAATTAACCAATACAATTAAAAAAGAAGTCGATATCTAGAATAAATGCCTCAACATTTCAAGAAGATATAGGAAAAGTGAATAAGAAAATTGTTTTTCATACATTTTAAAGGCAAAACATCTCAAAAATAACTCAAGTTAATATAAGAAAATTATATAACTTATTATAGGCTGTGACAATTTGAATTATAAACCTCCACAGGTTATGTTTTGGTTACTTAATACATGTATTTTAGGGAAATATGCTTTGTGCAGAAGTTTAAACTAGTTTGTGCACCCGTGCTATGCACGGGAATATGTTATTCATCAATAATTTATGCATAGAGATATTTAAAATAATCGAAAATGATGTAATCAGATAATAATCGGTGGTTTTAGAACCTTAATCATAAACGATGGTTCGATTTCAAATCATAACTGTGTAGAGGACGGTTCAGTTATAATTTCAAAATTTTGAAACCATGATCAGCGATCCAAACCAGTAACTTCAATTTATTTTATCCAATTCAATTTATTTCTTATTTGTAAAATGTATTTTTATATAATTCACAATAACACATTAAAACTTATGAATATATTAATAATAAAATAAATTAAAAATCAAAATTTAATTTTGGAATTTGGAAATTAATAAAACTTTATGATTTTATATAATAATATTTAAATTTTATTTTTATAGTCATTCTAATTTTTAAATTAACAAATAAAATGACATTAAAATTTTGAAAAGTTAAATGATAATATAAATTATTACGTAATCATAATAATAAGAATTTTTAAATTTTCATATATATTAGTATTAATTTTTTGGATAGTTCATAAATATAATTCTAGCCGTTCTATATGGTTCGATTCCAAATCGTGAACTATCTTAAAAACGATTTGGTTTTGATTTTGAATATTCGAAGGAGTTAGGTTCCAAACTACAATCATGAGCACTTCTACTTCTGTAATTTTATAAATTTCAATTGGTTTAAATACTAATAATAATTAATTGATCATATAATAAAATTAACATAGTCATATTTATAAGTGTTATAATTTTTAGTTGTTTGAGCAATTTTTTAATTAATATTGATCTACATATAATTTATCTCACAAAGAGTTGATTGTCTAAAAATATCTCTCATTGTGTTAACTAAAAATAAATATGAACGATTCATATTTTTATATTATATTATTTTTTATTATTTTATATTTAATAAAATAAAATAATTTTAAATATTTTCTCTAAAAATATTAAGACATCCATTAAAAAAAAAACTTTATAATGAGCTTCTATGCATGGTCTCAATTTATAATGGATTGAGTTTCAACTTTCATGCATAATATTAAAACATATTATAAAGAGTATTCAACTTTATAATTAGGAACATTATAATTTAGTAAAATATATTATATGTATAAGAATATTGTTGGGAAATATTCTAAGTGTTTTGATTCAGATTCCAATACCTCCCCTGAAAAGATGTAGTAAGACCAATACTGAATCTTAGTGTTTTTACTGAACTCACTTGTTAGGGAGTTCTGAACTTTTTCAGGTACACTGAAGAAATTATGCACTGAAGATTCAAGACCCTAAACTGAAGGACCTTCTCCACTGAAGTCTGTCCTGAAGTTTCATAGTTGAAGCTAGAAGCCAAGTCCCTGCCAAACTGAAGTCCAGTACTGAAGGTCAACCTAAAGCTCTATACTGAAGACCAGTACTGACTCTCCAGACTAAAATCTCCAACTAAAGTCTGCACTGAAGCCTCTCACTGAAGTCCCTACTGAGCTACAGCCTACTTTATAGGCATTCCATTTATAGCAAAAATCTCGGTTAGGTAGACAAGATCTTTCTGCAGTTACCTAAAATGGCAAAAAGGACGAAGACTCCAACGGGAAGATTTCAAATTCAAGCTTCTCTCTCAACGGTCATATTCTATGAGAGAACTATATATACCCCACTTCTTCAAACGCTTCAACTACCGGTTACCTCTGCTATCATCTCACTATCGCTCTCTGCATTCAAAGCTCTCAAGCTTTTAGTCTGAACACATCAAGCCCTCTTATTCTCTATTCTGAGTGTTCTAGCGATTATACTGTAACCGAAGAACAATTATAGCATTAGATTTGGTTCTAAGCTAGTAGTGATCAGTTTAACTGTAAATCCAACCTTCACGGTTGATCACTGTAAGATTGTTATATCTCCATTAAGTTGGAAACCCTCGACTAACATCGAGTACTCGTGGACGTAGGAGTTTTTATCTCCGAACCACGCAAACCAAACCTCTGTCTCTCTCTCTTTACATTCAGTATTGCTTATTCATATTATATCATCAATTGAATATTGATTAAGTGAAAAGAGAAAGATAACATTAAGTTTTCTGAAAAACAAACGAGTAAGATTTAAAGCCACCACATTCCGCACACTTAAGTTATTAGTCCATCAGTCGAACACTAAGTG
This sequence comes from Leonotis leonurus, assembly GCA_026898415.1. Lineage (NCBI taxonomy): Eukaryota > Viridiplantae > Streptophyta > Magnoliopsida > Lamiales > Lamiaceae > Leonotis > Leonotis leonurus. The sequence continues at coordinate 1,574 of JAPKLX010001875.1, read as the reverse complement.
TAGACTGAAGGATTCCTAACTGAAAGTACTACTCTACACTGAAGTACCTCCCTTCAGTTCAGGAGCCACTGAAAAAGTTTTAACTGACAAAAACTGACGTGTATTCCCCCCCCCCCCATACACTCAGTTATACTCGTTTCGGGACCAACAAATATGTATACATATAATTATTTTCAATTTACTAATGTGTTATAATTTTTTATATTAAATTTATATTTTATATAACATATATCAAATTAAATGTATTGTCGAGATCTTTAATTTAATATGCATAATATTGTAAATATTTTTACGAAGAAAATAAATAATTTTAGGAGAAATGTGTTATAGGAGAGAGAAAATAATCTATAAAGTTTTAAAAATTAATAAGCTAAACGCTAAACATAAACCAAATTCAGTTGTACATGTATATTATGATTTATTCAATGCTCAAGTTATCTTGTTGCTCTATTGGTTCACAATATAGCCTTCTTTATTTACAAAATTTGTCATTCAAATTGATTTCAATTGGAATGCTTCCTGTTTTATATATATATAGATATAGATTGAATAGATTGAATTAATGAGGTCAAGTTCATGGGTCTGCTCATACAGATTAAGACGAGAACAAGTACATATTGCTAAGTTGCTCCTAATTCCATGAACCAAAATTGACATTGTTCCAGATTCACTTTTTCAATTTCTCTAATTGTTGCATTCATGGTGACAGAAAAATTCACATCTCATATTTAGGGTCTAGACAGTTGACCAAGATTATTCTCACTGCGATGTATTCCTTTCGTTCTATCCACTAAGCAAGAATGTACTCACAATCAGCTTATAAGGAAATCAGGCAAAAAAGGGCCATACTCAACCCAGTGTGAAATCACCATGAATCTCTTTTGTAACCAGTGGCATAAACCAAAATTATCACATACTACAAAAGGAGAGATGAAACAATCCCATATACTAGAAAAAAAAAGAAAAATACCTGATTCCATCACAAGGACAGTGCACCCAGTGTTGACAGATATCACAACAAACCATTGGAGTTGACTCAGAGTCTCTATATACCTACAGTTTTCAGTGAAATCAATAAATAAATAACTTGTACAGCTCCCACAGGCTGGGACTGCTACATCATAACAGGGAGACACTGAATTTTACCTTTAAACAGACAGGACAATAGTTTCCCTTAACAAACAATCTTCCACAAGCATCACAACAAGTATAACCCAAAAACCACCTGCAGCCATTCAAATTTAGATCAATGAGAGATGACATGCTTTAAGAAAGAAAAACCTTCCGAGAACACACAGAGAAGGGAGACTTATAGGATAATGCATACCGCACACTAAGGCCATTTCCAGGGACAGAAGAACCACAGCTGTGGCAATTCGTATGTTTCGGACATAAGTAAGGCCCATAGCCAACATTCTGCACAGATTGCAATTTGCAAGTGGGATATGTGAAGCGTGAACTGATAGATTTGAGAAGAAATGCCAAATTAAGTTGTTTTGTGTACCTTATGTGGCGGTTGCTGACAGTAACTGTAACGCCCCCATTCTTTAAACAAGGACATTACAAAAACTATA
>JAPKLX010001943.1:0-16487 GCA_026898415.1 Leonotis leonurus | reverse complement strand
CCACGCCCCGCTGACGAAGCCCCGCGCTGATATATACGAGCTCCACATGAACTTATTCCGCAAACCACCCCCATTATCCCGAAGTGGTTCGAAGCGGCAGTCAGGGGACAAATACTGCAAATTCCATGGCGGCTACGGCCACGACACCGAGGATTGCCGAAATCTCGCCTCGGAAATAGATGACCTCGTTCGAGATGGTACCCTCGGAAAGTACCGAAGTCGTAGCCAACCGGACTCCCGAGCTCGGAGTAAAGGCAAACGGAGCAAAAACCGAGGTGGGGAAAGCTGTTATCCCCACCAAGATAAAAAGACAAAGCATGATGACGAAGACGTCGACCCCCAATACGACGGAGTCATAGCCGCCATCACAGGGCTACCTCAAGGTGCGACGAAGTCATCGTTGAAGACCGAGGCCCGAAGTCAACCGAAGGAAGAACCTTCACAAAAGAGGTTCAAGAAGGACGAGGTCATCACATTCTCCAGTGACGACCCGGTCCCACACGCCTTACCACATCAAGACGCCACCATCATAGAAGCCGTAGTAGCCAACAAATTGGTCCACCGAGTCTTCATCGACAGTGGAGCCTCGGTAAGCGTGCTCTTCAAAAGCTGCTTCGACCAGCTCGGCATAGAGGAAGCGCGTCTTAGGCCGGCACCCGTCCCGTTGAAGAACTTCACCCAGCAAGAGACTTCGACGGACGGTACCATCTCGCTCCCCGTAACGGTGGGCAGAAGCCCGTTATCTTCCACGAAGATAATTAACTTCTTCGTCGTCGAGGCTAACTCCCCGTACAACGTCATCTTGGGAAGAGATTGGCTCGTGGCAACCAGGGCTGTCTGCTCGGCCTACCACCTGACGATCAAGATCCCTTCCAAAAATGGGGTAATAACGCTAAGGGGGAACCAGAGACAAGCCAAGGAGTGCATGCAGGTCGCCCTTCGAGGTTCCGGGGTACAACACCCCCAAGCATAGCAGTTACAGAAACTCGAGGTGGTAGAACCGACGTCGCTACCACCCGTAGAGCGGGTTGAGGACGTCCCACTGTACGAGGACGACCTGTCTAAGGTCGTTAAAGTTGGGTTCGTCGGAGGAGCCGAACTACGAAACCAGGTGATCCAACTACTTCGGAAGTTCAAAGACATCTTTGCCTGGTCGCCTCTAGACATGACCGGGGTATCACCCGACATCATTACTCACCACCTCAACATCGATCCCGAGGTGAGACCAGTTCGGCAAAAGCAACGACCGTTTGCAGCCGAAAGAAACCAAGTGATCCATGACGAAGTGGAACAACTACGACGAGCTGATATCCTGTTCGAAATCAAATATCCGACGTGGTTAGCCAACCCCGTTATGGTGAAGAAACAAGGAGGGGGATGGCGCATGTGTGTCGATTACACCGACCTCAACAAACACTGCCCCAAGGACTGTTACCCTCTCCCCAACATTGACAAGAAGGTCGAAGCCCTTGTCGGTCATCAGGCGTTTAGCTTCTTGGACTTGTATAAAGGATATCACCAAGTCCTCATGAGTACCGAGGACGCCCCGAAGACAGCCTTCATCACGGACTTCGGCATCTTCGCGTACAAAAAAATGCCCTTCGGACTTAAGAACGCTGGAGCAACATATCAAAGAATGGTCGACAAGATATTCAAGCTTCACATCGGCCAGATCGTGGAAGTGTATGTCGACGACATCGTCGTCAAAAGCAAGGAGATCGACACTTGCCTAAACGACCTTCAGGTCGTCTTCAATCTACTCCGCGAGACCAACCTGAAGTTAAACCCAGGAAAATGCACTTTCATGGTTCAGTCCGGAAAGTTCCTAGGGTGTTGGGTCTCCCGCGAAGGACTAAAAGCCAACCCGGCTAAAGTGAGGGTCGTCCAAGAAATGCAAGTTCCGAAGTCCATACACGACGTCCACAAACTGACGGGCTGCCTTGCTGCGCTAAGCCGTTTTTTATCCAAGGCAGCCGAAAAGCAGCTTCCGTTCTTCAAAATCTTGAAGAAGGCTCCTAACTTCGAGTGGAACGACGAGCATAGGATAGCATTCGAAAACCTAAAGAAGTACCTCGCCGACCTACCTACCTTGTCCGTCCCAAAGGAAGGAGAACTACTCTCCCTATACCTCGCCGCCTCGGACGAATCAATTAGCGCGGTCCTAGTTCGGGAAGAAGGACCTCGGCAACTACCTGTCTACTTCATAAGCCGATCTTTGAAGGGACCAGAGACGAGGTACCAACAATTAGAGAAGGTCGCACTTGCGTTGGTAAACGCTGCAAGGAGACTTCGACCGTACTTCCACGCACATCAAATACAAGTCCTAACCGACCTCCCACTTCGGCAAGTCCTCACAAAACCCGAAGCATCAGGTCGGATTGCCAAGTGGGCGGTTGAGCTCGGCGAGCATACGATCTCTTTCGTACCTCGTCAAGCCATCAAGGGACAAGCCCTAGCAGACTTCCTGGTTGAAGCAGGGTTCATTGAAACTCCGAAGCCCGCCGAACCAGTTGACGATAATACCCAAACAGAAGAGTCGAAGTCACCCCCAATAGATTGTTGGCAAGTCTATGTAGATGGAGCGTCAGGTCGTAAAGGAAGTGGCGCAGGGATATTATTCATTAGCCCGGAGGGAAAAGAAATTACGTACGCCCTCAGATTCAATTTCCCCACGACCAACAACGAAGTGGAATACGAGGCTCTTCTAGCCGGACTTCGCCTCGCGCAAACACTCCAGATACGAGCTGTACAAGTCCACAGTGACTCGCAAATCATTGTAAGTCACGTGCTAGGCAAATACGAGGCCCGAGGTGAAAGGATGAGGAAATACCTCCAGAAAGTCCAAACCCTACAGCACGGCTTCGCGTACTTCGAGCTGATACGAATCCCGAGAGGTGATAATGACCGAGCAGATGCACTAAGTAAGCTCGCATCGTCATCCACAACCTCTCCCGTGGAAGAAGTACAGACCCGAAGCATAGACGAAGCCGAAGTAGGTATGGTGACTGACGACGAGCCGAACTGGATGACACCACTTCGGCATCTCTTGGAAAAAGGCGAACTCCCTGCAGATAAACTCCAAGCTCGGAAGCTCCAGAGCAAATCCGCGAACTACACGTTAGAGCGGGGAGTGCTATACAAGAAATCATACCTCCAACCTCTCTTACGATGTGTAGGACCCAACCAAGCAGACTACGTGCTGCGCGAAGTACATGAGGGATCCTGCGGTAGTCACATCGGAGCTCGCGCCTTAACCAAGAAGGTCATGAGATGGGGTTACTACTGGCCGACCATGCTTCAGGACGCCATCGACCTCGTCAAGCGCTGTCCGAAGTGCCAATTCCACGCAGTAGTAACAAGGATACCACAAACCGAACTGACCAGCATGCAAAGCCCATGGCCGTTTATGCAATGGGGAATTGACATCGTCGGCCCGTTCGAGCAAGCTCCTGGTCAGCTGAAGTTTCTTATTGTAGCCATTGACTACTTTACGAAGTGGGTCGAAGCCGAACCTCTAGCAAAGATTACGAGCAAAAAGGCCCTCAACTTCGTCTGGAAAAACATAGTATGTCGTTTCGGCATACCCCACATCCTCGTCTCAGATAACGGAACACAGTTCACGGATAAAACGTTTAGAGAATGGTGTGATGAATTAAGAATCCAGCAGAAGTTCACTTCGGTAGCCCATCCTCAAGCGAACGGCCAAACCGAGGTGACCAATCGGACCATAATCAGAGGGTTAAAAACCCGCCTCGATAAGGCTAAAGGCAATTGGGCAGAAAACTTGCCCCAAGTCCTATGGTCCTATCGAACTACTCCTCGGACATCACACGGAGAAACTCCGTACAGCCTCGTCTACGGAACCGAGGCAGTCATCCCAGTGGAGATCGGTTTACCGAGCCCTCGCACGCTCAACTTCGCCATTCAAGAAAACGAAGAGGGACTTCGTACCGATCTGGATTTGCTAGAAGAAAAGCGTGACCAGGCTTACATACAAGAAGCTCGGTACAAGCATCAAGTAGCTCGGCATTATAATACTCGAGTGAAACGTCGGCAGTATCAAATTGATGACCTTGTGCTCAGAAACAACGAGGTCAGCAGGGCGGAGAAGCTCGGCAAGCTAGAAGCCGCTTGGGAAGGACCATACCGAATTCTAGAAGTCCTCGGTAAAGGGTCGTACAAGCTCGCTCACCTATCCGGCGAACCAGTACCCCGAACTTGGCACATTTCCCATTTGAAAAAGTATTTCTTGTAAAGTAGTTCGAATCGCTAGTTCTCATCCCATGTAATTTTATGAAAAGCCAAAATTCCTCACAAATCCAGACCGAGCAAAATGCCAGGAAAAACACCCACAAACAACCCAAACTTCGTCCTTAAACAAAGTGGCTGGAAGCCTAAACTTCGTCCTGAGACGAAGTGGCTATCAAGCAACCTAAACTTCGTCCTTAAGACGAAGTGGCAACTCAACACACCCAAAACGTTGCCAGACGAAGCAACCATTCGGAATTTCAAAAGCTCGTCAAAAGAACGAGTTTTATTAACGAATGTCTCATTCAGGTCGTTACAAGTGAGCTCGGTCATACAAGCAACGAAAAGAATTCTAAGCTACACTACAAAAAAATAAGTGTACGCTAAGGCGGAGGTTCCGAGCCAGATCGTCCGCTAAAACTAAGGTACTTCTCTACAAAACTTAGGCCGGAACTTGGGCCTGCATCCTGACTGAGCACCGAGTCCAAAAAGGCCATCCCTTGACCTCGGCCGAAAGGACCTCGGCCCCGTCCTACGGGAGTAGCTCGACCTCGGCCCCGACTAATCAGTGAAGTTCGTCCTCGGCCCCCGGCAGCGCATCGACCTCCACCACGAGACATTATGGCTTGTGTCTGTTCCCGGGTTAACGCCGCGCTAGGGGGGTGCACGCCTGCCAAGCGACCATCCAAAAAATCTTGCGAAGTTGAATCATGTCGGGCCTTCTCGGACTGCGCCCATTTCTTCAACTTCGGCTTACGTTTTAGCACCGTTTTGTACAGGGAGCACAGCCTCAGTAGCTCGTCCTCCTGCTCACGAACTTCCCAGGAGCCTTCACCGTACCTCTCCAAGTATCTCTTCACTCGGGCCCGGACATCTTTGACCTTCATTTGCACCTCGTATATGGTCATGCCTCCACCCTTGTGAATTATCTCCTCATACTCCTCGTGCTCTTCTCCCATGGCCTTAAAAGACTGAAGATCCTCCTGCGCCCGTTGGAATTTATCCTCGAGCTGCAAGAACCGAGCATGCTCCTCGTCGAGCTTCTCTTGAGCAGTCCGGAGCTTTGCCTCCATCTCCACCTCGACATTGGTAGCTCGGCTCTTCCAGCACGCAGCCTCGACCTCGGCTACTTCGAGAGCTCGGCGAAGCTCGGCTAATTCACTCGCAGCAGGGATATCGCACACGTTGGGAGCAGACTACACAAAATTAAAAGGACAAGTAATTTAGCAAAGGAGTCTCTTATATACTTGACAAAACAAACGCCACCCTATTGGTGACGAGGTACAATGCTACAAAAAAAAAAAAAAAAAATTATCTACGAGGCCCCACCGACCTCCTCTCCTCCGCCCTCCGGGCCCCCACCTCCCTCCGCCTCGGCAGCAGCGAGCTCCGCGATGATGGCCTCCAGTCTATCATCGCGATCGACCGGGCACCCCCGCACGGCCTTCTCCGATAGCAAGGCCCGCTGCTGCGCCAACTGCTCCACCACCGGGATAGACGAGGTGCACTCCACGAGCACCTCCGCATACTCCCGCAACATGTCGTCCTTGGTCACCACCTCGTACCCGTATTTGGCCTTGTCCAGCTCCGGGTAGTCCTTGGCGACTCGGTCGAGTGTTGCCGAAGTAATCGGCGTACTCATGGCGCTCACCAGCTGCGCCGCCATGTCACCGAAGTGCTTCGAGCGGAAAATCCGCTCAGCCACACCTCGGATCACACCGCCCTGCTCGGCTGCGGCCGCACTCAGCCTATCCCGATTCTCCACCTGCGCGGCCCTTAGTCGGGCCACCTCCACCTCGAGCCCGGCCGCGGCTCTCCTCACCTCGTCTGCCGCGATCACCGCCTCGGCCTCCCCTCGCCTCGCCGCCTCCGCCGCGGCAGCAGCTTCCGCCTCCCGCTCTGCCGCCCTCGCTGCCGTCGCCTTCGCCGCTTCGAGCTCGGCGAGCAAAGCTTTAATCTGCTCCGCCCCGCTCGTGACAAAGCGCGAAAAAGCAGCCACCCCGTCCAATACCACCCCGACCTCCTGCACGACGACGCAACATTAATACAAATTCAAGGAAGCACAAAACCACGATCGATCACTGGCGCAAAGATCTACACTTACCTCGAGGTAGGGCAGCCCCTGATGCGCGTCCAGCTCGGAGGCATGAGCCCCCGAACCACCTCCCTCTATCCGAGGTGGGGACAGGTCGATCACCGGTGGGGGCTGTACAGTCGCCCTCTTCGCCGGGGTGGGGGTCGACGTCTCCCCTGCCGCTGACGAGGCCCTCCTCCTCTTCCTCTTCTCCTTCCTCAGCAGCGCGGCGTCCAAGGCCTCGGGATCCACTGCAACCAAAAGGAAAAACGTTAAAGGGCAGTTCGGTAAATCCAGTTCGACCTCTACATCAAACCACAACTCACCCCGATCCACGTCGGCAGCAGCATCATACGGGCCTAGCCCGTACCTCGACAGCTCGGCCTCGGTATATACCCTCTTAATCGAACCGAGGTTAACCAAGCTCTCTTCGAGCTCGCCGATGGGATCCTCCGCGGCCTGCGACCCAAATTTGGCCCTCGACCACGGATATAGGGGCACTCCTTCAGCCCGGCAGAAGAAGAACTTCTTCTGCCAGTTCGACACTTTCGATGGGGTCTCCAGCTTAAACTTATTTACAGCCGAGAGGTAAACCCACCCCGTCGGCCCGCGCTTTACGCGAAAAAAACGAAGCAGCCCGTCAACCGAGCTGACTCCACCTCGGCGACCGACCTCGACGCAAAAACCTACTACCTGTTTTATCGAGGACGGCGCGAACTGACCCAAAGGGACCTCTAACCTATCTAATAAATCTACAAAAATAGAAGGCAAAGGAAAACGAAGACCGAAACGCAAATAGTCCTCGTACACCGTAAAAAAACCCACGGGAGGGGAGCTACCCCTATCCTCCTCCCGAGGTAAAACCATCTCAAGCGAGTCTGGAAACAGGAACGTTCTCGCAAGGTTTTGCATGTGCGATTCGCTCATGCTGGAAGAATAAGACAACGCCGCGTCGGACCCAACCAACGGGCAGAACTCTATCAAACTCTGGGCCGGAGGGACAAGCGCCCGAGTAAAAACCCTCATAGAAACCATCGCCGGGAAAACCCTAGCCGACGACGGCGACGCCTCTACATTCTCCCTAGCCACTTCAATATCAGTTGGCGTCCGAGAAGAAGATGAAGCCATGATCAAAAAATAACTTACTTGACAACAAGTTGTGGAAGGTCTTTTTCTAAGTCTCGCCGGAAAATCACAATGCAGATGTCGAGAGAGAGTGCGAGAGTAGGGCTTTTTCGCAAAAGTGAAAAGTGTTCCTTTGGCGTATTAGAGAAGCTTTTAAAAGGACAGCTTTTTCGCTTTTTTTCAACCGCCTCTTTTGCAAAATCCCGCCTCTTCATAGACACCAATCCGCGATCGACACGTGTCCTAGTCATCCCCAGAATACAGCTGCCTCCCACTCACCCGAATCACTACCTCGACTTCGGCCTGACATTCACCTCGGCAACAACAAGCTCGTCTCCTCGTCAAGCTCTTCACTTCGCCCCCTTACCGGCCTCGTCAACAACTTCACTTCGTCGACGAGCTTCTTTTGGGGGGGGATGTGATAGGATGTGACCTCACTACCGGACCCAAACGAGACCCGAGCCCAAGAGCAGCTCAGCCCAATGTAACTCGACCTCGGCCCACAAGAGTAGTTCGGCCCAGAAGCCCATCAGCTCGGTCCAGAGGCCCATCATCTCGGTCAAAACCACTACACCGGATTTGGCGCCTCTCCAACCGCAACCGTCATGCGATTAGGCTATAAATAATAGCTCTTAAAGCTAGATTAGGGGTTGACTCATTCATCTTTGTAATTAGAGATCTGATTATATTAATACAAAACTCCCTCCCGTGGACGTAGATCTCATTAACGATCGAACCACGTAAATCTTGTGCTCCCAAATCTCATTTCCTCACCATAAATCCACTCCGAAAAACCACGATCGATCACTATATAAGTCCACGATTGGAAAAAGATGATGTATATACTTTTGGATTGACATATTTCTCTCCAATGCTCGTAGTAAAAGTGGCCCCATATATATCACATCATTATTAAATAATTGGAAAAGAAAATTGCCAAATATATATTAAAAAATTCTTCTATATATATATATATATATCAAGTTGCACCTTGGCATGCAATATAATCAGGGGTAACTTCTATAATAACAATTTTGTTATAGTAAACCCAAATAATAGCCACACGTATAAAAAATCATAAATCTAGCATTCTATGTCTATAATACCCTCCATCTAATTAATTCCTTCAAAATACTACAGAATTTAAAAATAAAATTTGGTTTATAATTAAATACTATACCCTACCATATGAACCCTAGGCATGAATCTATAATAATAATTTATTTTACAATACGAACCAAATCAAGTTAGTTATTGGATTATGAGCAGTTATTCTTCAAAATATATATAATGAATAAGTATGTTAATTTAATTAATGAAAGGGCAATAAAGGAAAAATAAATACAGAGTGGTTACTATTTTATTATTTTTATTTGTATAATTATTTTTTGTGTTTTGAATATTAAAGTGGCTAGTTTAGCCTATTTCCCCGTATAATCAACCCTAGCTAGCTCGTTGCCAAACCACACACAAGAAACAAAATGAATATGCAGATTCCCAGCTTCATCTGGTTTCTAACTTTCATCACAATCTTCTTCTTGATATTCAAGAAAAGCAGAAAAGCAAGAAGAAAACTCCCACCGGGGCCGGCCAAGATTCCGATCATAGGCAACCTCCACAACCTCGGTAAACGGCCTCACCGCTCACTTCAACAACTCTCCAAAACCCACGGTGGCCTCATGTTCTTACAGCTCGGCTTCGTCCCTACTCTAGTCGTCTCCTCCGCCGACAAGGCCCGCGACATCTTCAAGCACCACGACCTCGCCTTCTCGGGCCGGCCCGTTCTCTACGCAGCGAAAAAACTCTGCTACAACCTCTCCTGCGTTTCCATCGCACCGTACGGCGACTACTGGAGACAAATGAAGAAAGTCCTGGTCCTCGAGCTCATGACGGCCAAACGAGTCGACTCGTTCCGGACCATTCGCCTGGAGGAAGTGACTCGCTTGATCGACCGAATATCCGGTTCCGCTGAAAAGCTGGTCGACCTGAGCTCGGCGGTGTTCGCCTTGTCCAACAATATCGTGACCAGAGCGGCGTTCGGGGCGACGGATGAGGTGGATTCTAGAAGCTTCCAGAAGATTCTGCATGAGATGCAGGAACTCTCCGCAGCGTTCAACGTGGCGGATTATTTTCCGGGGTGCGGCTGGATTAACAAAATCAACGGCGTCGATCGCCGCATTGAGGAGAATTTTCGAGCTTTGGAGAGATTCTTCGATAAGGTGATCGGCGAGCATCGGAGTCGAAAGGCGTCGGATTCTCACGGCGAGGATATCGTGGATGTGTTGCTTCGAGTGCAGAGGGAATCTAGTCTCACCAACGACGAGCTTAAGGGAGTCCTCTTGGTAAATATTAATTGCATCAACACCTTTTTCTTTAAATTAAATTCATCAATAAATATTTTGTGTAAGATTTAGAAATTAAATACATGGATGGATGGGTGTTTAATTTGTGCATGCATGTTTTAGAAAACTAGCTAGCTTAATTGGGTTAAATTAGTAGTGGTTATATATAGTAGTGAGCTCAAAAATATCAAATCATATAGTGGAAATTTAAAAACTTAAAATTGAACTTAGCTAGAGTAAATGTCCCAAAATACTATCGTACGCGAGACACCAAATTCCAAGCAAATTGGGTTTAGGTTTCATTATCATGCTAGTTGTTTCCTAATAATTAAATGGCCAAGATATCAATATTTGATTTAAGGCTAGTACTAAGTCAATTTCTCATCTTGGTTACTTTTTTGTGTACCACATATATATTCTTGAATAAGTATGTTGATTAATTGATTTAATATTATATAATGGACCATGTCTTGACAATGAATTCTAACTTTGACAATAAAGTCTAAAAGAAAATTTAACTTATTCCATCTTGCACATGCATGGATGCAGGATGTATTCGCAGCAGGAACTGAAACCTCAGCAGCAACAATCGTGTGGACAATGGCAGAACTCATAAGAAACCCTATCGTACTAAACAAAGCCCAACAAGAGGTACGACGCATCTCAAAAGGGAACTCCAAAGTCCAAGAATCCCACCTCACCAACCTCAAATACCTAAAGCAAGTCATCAAGGAGTCCTTCCGCCTCCACCCACCGGCTCCCTTGCTGGTCCCAAGACAAACCACCGCGCACTGCACCATCGACGGCGGCAAGTACGATATTCCGGCCAAAACGAGGGTTTTCATAAACGCCACGGCCATTGCGACGGATCCGGCGGTGTGGGAGAACCCTGAGGAGTTCTCGCCGGAGAGGTTCGAGAACAGCGACGTGGATTATAGGGGTCAACATTTCGAGCTGGTGCCGTTCGGCGTGGGAAGGAGGGGGTGCCCCGGGATCAACTTCGCGATTCCGGTGGTGGAGCTAGCGGTGGCGAATCTTCTGTTCTGCTTCGACTGGAAGCTTCCGGAAGGAATGGGGGTGGAGGATGTGGATATGGAAGAATCTGTTGGGATCAGTATGAATAAGAAGACTCCTCTTTGCTTGGTAGCCGCTGCTTCTCCCATATTAAATTATTAATAGGGTAATTCAGAATTTAAAAAAAATAAATAAAGACTTTTAGCTGCATGCATGCCTTTTCTTAATCTACCATATTTTAGTGTTTTAATATTTAATGTTTAATGTTATGTTTATTTTAGTGAAGAAGAATAACGATCCATCTCTAAATTAATACCATAATAAGTATGTAATAAAAGATGAAGTTTAGTATCTAGCTACTATTTTACGGTTGAAAATACTAACATTATGCGCGCGCGTGCTTAAAATATAGAGCTACCATCAATTCATTATGACTGATTTATTAAATATTTAATTAAGTTGACTTTTGTATTATAATTACAACGTGTAGTATCTAGATATTACCACATCTACCAACAACATATATAATAGCAACTTGTTAAGACTTAACAGATATTTACTTACGTTACTCCAACTAATTCTTAATTTTGACAAATATACTAAACATCTTAATTTGTCTCTATCTACTTCAAACTTCTTCCAATACAATTTCCACATAAAGATGAAAGAAACTGTTTCTTTAATAAGATGGCCAATAGTTAGCTAGGTATATATAGTTGCAATTGCAAAGCAGCCCAAATATTGCATGGCCTATATATTTATTCAACCCTTTAATAAGAATATATCAAGATACATAGTTAAGAAATTCATAATTTTAGAAAATTAAGTACCTAGCTAATTTTATTTGTGGTTGGTATTTCTTGTCCCATGCATTTTGGCCACCTAACTTGGGATTTCATTCAATCATATAGATGCAAATTGTCTCCTAAAAGAACTTGATTGTTTACAAATTAATTTGAAAGCAATCTATTCTATAATTAATTGTTTGAAACCAAATGATTAAAACTATATATATATATATTAATGAACTTGATCGTAAGCACATTCATAGAATGAATATGATATATCACACTACAAAAGTGTCTTTTGCATTAAAAAAATCCAAAGTATATTCCCTTTTACCACACTAACGTAACGTTAGTGCGGCACATTATCACTTTTGTCCAAATTGAAAGTATTAGCAATACTTTTGCTTATTTATTTTGATTCCTTATTAAATTAAGTCTCCTCATTGCACAATTTTGTATTATGTAAGGAATCTCTTGAAAAATACTTCACTTCAAAAAGCACTTTCACTACCCTATCTCACTCAACACTCACATTAGAATTTATTTATTTATTCATTCAAAGTTTTCCATATAAATATATAAAAATAATATAGCTATACAATATAACAATATCAAAATAAATCAATATATTCATTAAATTATTGCATTTTATTTCTTACGATTCTGAAATTAAAAATAATATAGATATTATTAATTTTACTATTTACGTCGGTTGATATCTACTGTAGAATTTTCCTTTAGAGGTAAATAGAAACTCACATGGCTTTACACGACAAAGCCCTTTCACAATCCTCTCTCTGTCTGCACATTCACTCAAAAGCACACACTGCAGAGTTTTGTTTCCCAGCTCTAATCCGAAGCAATGCAGGAAATGCAGAACGTCTCTTAACGAGGTGAGAAAAATCTCTACTGGAATTGAATAGATAAGAAAACAAAGCTCATACCTTTCTTCCTTTTTAATTTTTCGGAATTTTCTGCTAATCAATACAATTGTATTTGTTTTTGTGGAATATGTTTGGTGGGTTCTTGTTCCAATTCGTGCTTTCACCGTTTACCCCCTCACATGTTTGTTAATCTTTACATTTCTACTAGTTTTATAATTTGAAAAGAAAAAAAAATCGAAGCTTTGATTTATTCAGATGTAGTTGCAGTTCGAGAAACTTCCTGGTGTTGTGAGCTAATAAATCTTTTATGTGTTTGTGTATGTTAATTAAATTGCTGTAAAGACTCAATCTTTGGTGTATTAAGTATATTTTACATTCAAATCTAATTAAATGGAATAATTATGGTTTAGTCTCATTATTATTCTTTCGGTGGGAATTGGTTCCTAGTGATTTGGCAGTATTCCAGCCAGCTAATAACAGAAAAGGATTTGAACACAAAGAAGCTTCTTCTGTTTTTACAAGAATTCTTGTGTGCGCCTACTTTGTAATGGTTAAGGGGTGTCTTATATATCGCTTCTCTTGTGTATAATTTATCTGACATTTGTGAAATCACAGTTTTTGCCTATACACATGGTTGTAATATTATGTTTAGATGGCTTTAGTCCAAGTCTGGTTGCAGGAGGCTGAGAGTGTAACTGTGTAAGAATGCAACTTTGAAGTCCTAGCTTCATGATTTGATTGTTTTGGAGTTTGAGATAATCCAGTTCTGCGTCACATAATGATAATTCGGATAAATATATATATTTCGATCTTTCTTGAACATACTAAGCTTTATCCATCAAAAACTAACTTTAGCATTGAATCGATTATCCGGTAAAAAAACGCCCTTTCAATGTCGAATACATTCTTCATGATGCCAAGTATTAGTTTGGTCTGTACTGTGATATGTGCTTGATGTTTTAATGGTGCACGTAACTACATTGTTTCAGGGGAACGTACCTTTCTAGGTGCAAGAGCTGATGGGTGCCAAGAGTTCGAAAAGGTCAATCTCAGGTCGGTATTCATCTTATGCATCCAGTTCAAATTCATGGAGCCAACATGCCTATCCACAGTCGACATATCCTCAGTCAAATCACAACTACGCTCCTCCAACCCCAAGCTATGGTGATCCGCCCCCAGAGTCTAAGAGAAGGTTGGAGAGGAAGTACTCAAAAATAGATGACAACTACAATAACTTAGATCAGGTGCAGCTATTCTTGCATATCCTTGTACCTAAGTCATGGCATCAATATATCTGAATATTTATAGAGATTGATGTTCAACACATGACTCTTCTGACCTTTTCCTGATTTTTATTTACTGTCTCGATCACTACAATGAATACAATAGCTTGTAATGACTACAGAAAGTTCCTTGAGGTTAATTCACTCTGTAATCTGCTACGTGCAATATTATGAAATCTAACTGTCTTACGTTGTAGTACAGTCTCAATGTTGCCTGCAAGTATATTTATAGTTGTTATCTTTTTCAAAGATCACTTTATCCTGTTGGATTATGTACTTTCTGGGTGGTTCCTAAAATCAATATCTTGAATTATTCTGCTCCATGGATTATTGGTTGTTGTAGGTCACTGATGCCCTTGCACGTGCTGGTTTGGAATCCTCAAATTTAATCGTTGGTATTGATTTCACAAAGAGCAATGAGTGGACCGGTATAGTCAATTCTCATTTCTCCCTGGCAAGAAATGCTTTGGAAGTACATTAATTGGGTTATTAAAACTTTTTTGGTGTCAGGTGCTAGGTCATTTCATAGGAGAAGTTTGCACCACATTGGTGACGAGCCAAACCCCTATGAACAAGCCATATCTATCATCGGAAGAACACTATCCAAATTTGATGAGGACAATTTGATTCCTTGTTTTGGATTTGGAGATGGTGTGTGTTCTTAATCTTAAGTCTGTTTAATTTAACATCTGTAGCACTAAATTTTTTCTGGCTCTTATGTTTATTATTATTATATTGACAGCTTCAACACACGACCAAGAAGTCTTCAGCTTTTTCCCCGACGAGAGATTCTGTGAGGGTTTTGAGGAATTACTGTCACGATATAGAGAACTAGTTCCACAACTGCGACTTGCAGGTTGATTTCCGAGTCACTTGATTTGAAGCCTTTTCTCATTGGTCTTTCTTGGTATATATATTTCATTTTCTTCTCTATAGGACCGACATCATTTGCTCCTGCTATCGAAATGGCTATCACTATTGTGGAACAAAGCGGTGGTCAGTACCACGTACTGCTTTTAATAGCTGATGGGCAGGTTGGTTTCTACACAGAAAAAAATCTGCATTTCTTTCTTAAGGATCCAAAACTATTCTGAATGGGAAAACATATAATGATTTCTGTTAGCACTGATATTTGTGTATATTCGATCCTTGAACACGAATTTTCCTGCGATGCTTAGATGCTTAAATTTCTAAATCTCTATTTATAGGTCACAAGAAGCGTTGACACGGATCGTGGCCAGTTAAGCCCCCAAGAGAAGAGAACGGTTGATGCAATTGTCAAAGCGAGGTACTTTTACTGCATATCCATGGTATATAGTGATTTAAACAACGTACGAGCAATCATCTTAATTCATTCAAGATTTGAACCAAGCTCCTCAGTTTCACTTGCTCTATCCTTTATTTTACAGTGAGTACCCCTTGTCGATAATCTTAGTCGGAGTTGGAGACGGGCCTTGGGATATGATGAGGGAATTCGATGATAATATACCTGCTCGAGCCTTTGACAATTTTCAGGTAGACTAACCTGATGCAGCTCTCTCTCTTGATGACAAATTTTCACGTTCATATTTTTCTGCAATGCTCTACTTATACATCTGTATGTGTAGTTCGTAAACTTCACAGAAATTATGTCGAAGCACATGGATCCTTCCCGGAAAGAGGCCGAGTTTGCACTCTCCGCTTTAATGGAAATACCGTCTCAATACAAAGCAACGCTGGAGCTCAACATTCTTGGGTAAATCCTCTCACCATAACTGTTATTTTAGTCACTAAGTTGAAATTCCGCTGCGATATCATACTATAATCAAAATCGTCTCTGGACAGTGCTTCAAGAGGGAAAAGTATAGATCGAGTTCCTCTTCCTCCTCCTCTCTACGGTGCAGCTTCTTTCTCCACACCCAAACCTTCCCAGTCAAGCAGTTTCAAGCCAAGCGCTCCTTCCTCTAGTGGGCACGAACCAGTTTCAAGAACCAGCGAATCTTCGAACCACACATCTGATAACCATGTAAGAATCCATAATTCTCTCCATTTCTTCTTGAAACTTATTATTGAATGAACCAAACTTCCATTCTTGATCATCACAGCTTTGTCCAATCTGCATCACTGAACCAAAGAATATGGCATTTGGTTGCGGACACCAGGTACAACGAGACGTTTCTCGTATTTGCAACTCGTGTAGATTGTCGAATTTGTAACTAAAGATACTCATCATTTATCCATTCTTTATTCTCTTATGTGTTTGATAACAGACGTGCTGCGAATGCGGGCAAGACCTCTCCTCGTGCCCGATTTGTCGAATGCCGATTCAGACAAGGATAAAACTCTACTAAACTGAGATCACTTCATCTCTCCAAAGTAGAGCTCTCTCAATGTAGAAATCTGCCATTGATAGTAGTGCCCTAAAGCTTTTGGCCCTTTTCCTTATTACAGACTAACTTAAATTTCTTAAGCATCTCTGTACATAATGCTTCAGCATTCTAAATTCTTATTTTTTCACTAATAAGGAATCTGTGTTTGTTTTTTTGGTTAAAGTAACGCTTAAAATATAATATATTTACTTTTTTTGGGTCAATTATTTTTCTTTGAACCATACAATATTTTTCTCTTTTATGTCTTTTAATCAAATTAAAGGGTTCATTTCTTTTTGGACCAAAATTTTTGCCATTCTAAAAAGGGAAAAGAGTCATATAAACCCTTCATGTTTACTCCAAGGTACAATTAAACCCTTT
>JAPKLX010001699.1:0-18683 GCA_026898415.1 Leonotis leonurus | reverse complement strand
TCATGTTCCCGGCTTTACTAGAATTAGTAGGAAGCGGGCGTGACACATATAATATACGTATATCTTATATGTAGGAATCCATATATTTCATGTATATATATATCTAACGTATATAATTAGATCCATATTGGATCTATTATCTTGTTTTGGATACATATAATGTATAACGGTTGCCTATTTGTACCTTGTAAACGATGTATCATACAGATTGATACCATTATCACACTAGTTCTTATTATCATATATATATCGTAACAATGAAGGTTAACTATAATAAATAGCAACTAATAATATATCTTAATGATTAATATTAATAATAATCACCTTAATGATCCTATAGAAATGCTAATAAGCTGGGTAAATAAATTATGAGGATTCTTAACACCAAATCATTATAAATTAAACCTCCTTTAAGCTCTCATTTGGTAAAACAAAAATTTAAACCATTTCACTTTAACATAAATTGAGAATAATATTAACAATTGCTACTTATTATTTATTTTTAAATTTGCACTTTAGGGACTCTCCACATACTTGATACAAAATAGGTCTAATGAAAAGACCGGGTCATTACATCCTACCCCTCTAACTAAAAATTTCGTCCCGAAATTTGCATATTCTCATCGAACAATTCGGGGTATTTTTCTCGCATCTTTTCTTCGAGTTCCCAAGTGGCTTCTTCTTGCCCATGGTGCCTCCATAATACTTTTACTAGCTTTATTGACTTGGTTCGAAGCTGTTGAACCTTCTCGTCTAAAATAGCTACGGGTTTCTCCTCATAGCTCAAGTCAGGGTTAAGAATCATCTCTTCTTGGTGAATAACGTGTTTTGGGTCGAACACGTATTTCCTGAGTTGAGATACGTGGAAAACGTTATGCACGTTCCCAAAACTCGACGGTAACGCCAGTCGGTACGCTACCGACCCTATTCTTTCTAGAATCTCGTAGGGTCCTACGAAACGGGGTCTCAATTTTCCTTTAACACCGAATCTACCGATTCCTTTAGACGGAGATACTTTCAAGAAAACTTTATCTCCCACCTCAAATTGTAGTTCTGTTCTGCGGGTGTCGGCATAGGATTTCTGTCTGTCTTGAGCTTCCTTAATTCTTCCTCGGATTTGACGAACAATTTCGATCATTTCACTAACAGAATCAGGACCCACTATTGCTCGCTCGCCGACTTCATCCCAATAAAGCGGCGATCGACACTTTCTCCCGTACAGGGCTTCGTACGGCGCCATTTCTATGGTTGCCTGGTAGCTATTGTTGTAGGCAAACTCTATTAAGGGTAGTACGGCTTCCCAGCTCCCACCTCTGTTGAGAACCACAGTTCTTAACATATCTTCTAGGCTTTGAATCGTTCTTTCTGACTGTCCGTCAGTCTGTGGGTGGAAGGCAGTACTGAAGTTCAGCCTTGTGCCTAGTTCTTTTTGCAGGCTCATCCAAAATCTGGATGTGAACTTCGAGTCTCGATCTGAGGTGATCGATACTGGTACGCCGTGGAGACGTATAATCTCGCGAACGTATAGTTGGGCTAACTTATCCGATCCATAGGTGATCATTATTGGTAGGAAATGAGCACATTTCGTGAGTCTGTCCACAATCACCCAGATAGAGGTGTTTCCACGCTTGGACTTAGGCAATCCAGTCACAAAATCCATAGCGATGTGCTCCCACTTCCATTCCGGGATTTCTAAAGGTTGTAGCTTCCCATAGGGTCGCTGGTGTAGTGCTTTGACTTGCTGACAAGCTATAAATCTTTCCACGAAGGACGCTATGTCTCGTTTCATTCCTTCCTACCAGAATTTCCTCTTCAGGTCACGGTACATCTTTGTACTCCCGGGGTGAGCGGTGTAGGGAGTGTCATGTGCTTCACTCATGATTATCTCCTTTATTTCTGGATCATTCGGGATACATAGCCTTCCCTCGAAAGTGATGGCATTATCGGCTCCTTCTTGATAATTCGGGGTTTCCTTCTTTCTCACTTGGAGTCTGATCCTTTCTAAAGCCTCTTCTGTCCTTTGTGCCTCCAGAATCCTGTTCCGTAAGTCGGGCTCGACTACTAGAGTAGCAAGAATTCCTTCTACGGTCTCGTGGGTGGTAGAACTTCTAAGTTCATTTTGCTAAATTCCTTTATGAGTTCCGCCTCTCGAGTGAGGAGATAAGCCAGTTTTGAAGATGTTTTACGACTCAAGGCATCGGCTACTACGTTAGCCTTACCCGGATGGTAGTTTATACCGCAATCGTAATCCTTTACTAGTTCAAGCCATCTCCTCTGTCTCATGTTGAGATCCTTCTGCTCGAAGAAATATTTGAGGCTTTTATGATCTGTGAAAATCTCGCACCGAACTCCGTAGAGGTGGTGCCTCCAGATTTTCAAGGCGTGTACGACGGCAGCTAACTCCAGATCGTGGGTAGGGTAATTGAGCTCGTGTGGTCTGAGCTGTCGGGATGCATAAGCTATCACCTTCCCGTCTTGCATCAGTACACACCCTAGCCCGATCTTGGACGCGTCGGTGTAGACTACGTACTCCTTGTGGGGTTCTGGGACTGCGAGCACAGGAGCAGTGGTCAATTTCTTCTTTAGCAGTTGGAAGCTAGCCTCGCATTCTGGCGACCAGTTGAATTTCATCCCTTTCTGGAGGAGTTGGGTCATCGGTCTATCTATTTTGGAGAATCCTTCGATGAATCTCCGATAGTACCCTGCTAACCCTAAGAAACTTCTGATTTCATTAGGAGTTGTGGGTGCCTTCCATCCTTGTACTGCTTCCACCTTAGCGGGGTCTACCTTAATCCCTTCTGATGACACAATGTGTCCAAGAAAAGCTACTTCGTTGAGACAGAACTCACATTTACTGAATTTAGCATAGAGTTTCTCGCTTCTAAGGGTTTCCAAGACGATTCTCAAATGATTCTCGTGTTCGTCTCCACTCTTAGAGTAGATCAGAACATCGTCTATAAATACCAGGACAAATTTATCAAGGTATGGGTGGAATAATTAGAGTGGTATCAGAGAATTCGTGCTCTATACCCAGGAGTCTTTCTTCAAATCTCGAGTCTAGTATCGTTTCACTAGACTAACCAAATGAGTCGACAAAAGCCTAGCACCCCGGCGTATCCTGCCCCTCTAGACGTGGCACACGCCTTACGAGAAAAGCTTCCAAGTATAGAGAGATTTGAATCAAATCTCTCGCTCTAAGTTCGAATCTCTAGAACTTAAGAATCTTTCCTTATGACTAAGGAATTAACGACAAACACAAACCCCAAACGAGAGATTAGATCGCAAACTAGAGCAAACTCTCTCAAATACCTTAATGAATAGAATGAAAGAGAAAGTTCATAAAAATTTCTCTTTTAGCCCAGCAAATACCGGTAAGAGTCGACAATTATTGATTCACCGTCAACTCCGAACTGAAGAATAAACCGCAAGTCGGTTAACAAGAACCTAAGTATCTAAGAACGATAAGACGCGAAGGAAGCAAATCCTAATTCCAAAATGGGAATCTAAGTATCCAAGAACAGTAAGACCTAAAGAAAACAAATTCCAATCCTCGAACGAGATTTTAGCCTAAGGGCATTTACCTCCACTAGCAACCAAAACACCAATAGAACAATTGACTTAAGCAAACCATGATGGCTTATGAGGTTTATTTAGAATTTGATATTCCGAGTACTGACTACATGTATATTTCTTTATAGTGGCGAGGTTTCTCCAGACTGCTAGGAAGAGGATGACGCATAAACCCGATCCTTTACGTGCGTACCAGTTCTACGGACCCGACCCGCGGGATACCTTAGGGGAGTTTCTGGGTCATTACCTGAGGAGGTGGGAAGCCGCTAGGCTTCACGGAGCGACGGAGATGGATGGAGTGATGCGATTGATTCCGTTGTTGCCTGCCAGGTGGCAGGGATGGGCTCGAATGATAGTGGGTGATTTTATCCAGCCGATCGGACACAGTTATGATCGTGGGGTTGACACACGGGGATTTATTACCACGATCCTCCATTTTTGGGAGACATACCATAGCCCACCGGAGGGACCATACATTCGACCCAGCGATTTGATCATAGCAGGGGGCGAGCCACCGCTTTGGGCACCCCTGATTCAGACATACCTTCCGGCAGGAGTGATCCCCATAGCTCCGACTTATAGTCTACTCTATGGCGAGCCGGTGCCGGAGTTCCAGGCACCCCGCGACGATGGTATGGAGCCCTTCCGCCCTGCAGAGGAGCACCTTACACCTCCCGTTCCACCGCAGACACAGATGCCAGAGTACCGAGGGCACCACAATGCTGAGTCAGGTCCCTCTCACCCCACTATAGGAGTACGACAACTACCTTCTTCCAGTTGACCCCTAGTTACCGACGACGACTCGGGCACGATGCCATTTTGGCTCGTTAGGACCCGACTAGAGGATGGTGACGATAGGGGCAAGGCCCCCGTTCTGGAGACATCGGAGGAGGATCGCCGTCAGCTTCCACACTCTAGGAGCTCCGAGAGATCGGGCCTCACTCTCACCCTGGTTGACGAGGGCCCCTCTCGGAAGAGGGAGACACCCCTCGATTGGGACGAGTTCGACGCCAAGATCCAAAGACTGTTGGAGAGGGCGAGGGAGCCTCTGAGGATATATGGTGAGACGATAGCGGGGGCACCGGAGGGGGATTCGGAGGAGGATCCTGAGGAGGAGGATCCCGGGGAGGATCCGGAGGAGGAGGATCCGGACGAGGACCCGGAGGAGGAAGCAGCTCCCGAGATCGACCCCGAGGATGAGGCTTGGGAGCCTGACTGGGATGAGGAGGCCCCGGACGAGGAGGAGTACCTTAGCTGCGTCACCCAGGAGTAGCTAGATCGGTATTTTGTACTCATCAGTAACGGATCATATGCATAGACCGTACCGATGATATATATTTTGTAGTCGGAAACGATAGTTATTATAGACCGTTCCGTACTAGTATAGCATACCTGATATTTTGACAGCACGAAAACATAGCAGCTAGTGTTTCGAGGCTGAGTACCTTTTGTGATGTCATCCTAGAGAAGTGGGCATCATACCATGTACTTAGAAAGTACGATAGGATTTTGTATTGAACTAGATCTCGCTGAGGCAATTTATGATATGAATTATGATGACCCTGAAGGTCCATTTCGTTATATGCAATGCCTATTTCTAAGTCCGTAAATTTCATTACTTCATAATATCCGATGCTAAGTAAGACTCCATACTATTAAGTATAATACTCAACAAAATTCCCCACTAAGATCAGAAACACTTATGTTAATAGAATGCCGCCAAGAGGATGCTCGAGAGGCCGAGGAAGGGGACTTAATCCAAATAATGAGGAGAGAGGACCGGCCGCGGAGCGGGAGGTAACCCCACCCCTCCCACCGCCTGCTAGGAGGATCGAGGAACTCTTCCTCCGACAAAATCCACCCACCTTCAATGGGTTAGGTGACCCAGCTGAAGCGGAAGTATGGGTGCGCGCGTGGAGCGCGTTTTCAACTTTCTCCGTTGCACGGATCAGGAGCGCATGACGTGCGTTTCCTTCCAATTGACGGGTTCAGCTGACTTCTGGTGGGAGGCCAGGAGGAAGACTATGACCCCTGAGCAGCGTGAGAATATGACTTGGGAGGAATTTAAGACGGGAATATACGATAAGTATATTCCTAAGAGCTATAGGAAGAAGAAGGAAATGGAATTTTATAACTTGAAGCAAGGGAGGATGTCGGTCACGGAATACGACCGGACCTTTTGTGACATGTCTCGGTATGCCCCAGAGCAGGTGGATACCGATGAAAAGATGGCTGAGAAATTCTGTGCCGGACTGAGGCACGAGATCAGGATAGCGCTGGCTAGTCACGGGGGCTTATCCTACTCGGAATCACTTAGCCGCGCCCTAGATATCGAGGCGGCTATGCCAGGAGAGAGAGCAGTGCTGCACGAGAGGGAAAGAGACAGAGCGAGAGGGAGAGAGGAACAGCAGGAAAGGAAGTGCAGCGGGTGCTGCACTGTGGTGCAGTGTGATGGTGAAGGTGCAGCGTGACGGTGGTGCGAGGTGTGATTTCAGGCGAAGGAGAGCCGAGAGAGAGAGGCGGAGCGCGATCAGAGAAGGGCCGAGAGAGAGAGGGAGAGAGTGGCGATATTTTCAGATTGATTTGGGAGAAAATAGAACTGATTTAGTCTAGGTTTGCAATTTGAAGAAACATCTAGAATTTGGGCCCGGGTCATGGGCCAGGTTAACGGGTCGATGACTAAATGGACTGGACTCTAAAGATAAATTTGTACTGGGCTAGGGTAATGCACGAATGGGCCGAGTATTTAGTTTAATTTGGGCCGAGAATTTAGGCTAAATTGGGCCAATAAATAGGAATGGATTAGATAATAGTTGGGCCTTTAATTAAATTCTCATTAGACCTAAGAAATTAAGAATGGGCCGAAAATTTAGTTATGGAATGGGCTAATTCAATTATCTATTGGGCTGAGTTAATAAAAGTGGGCTCACCTAGTTAATCAAATGGGTTAGTAGCATTTTTAATAGACTAATATTTTAATTAATTGGACTAAGTCCAAGAATATATTTTTAAAAGCTAAACTAGGAGATTTAATTTATTAATTAGCAATTAAATTTCTAAACTAGAATTTAACTAATTAATTAGAACTTAATTGATTAATTAGAATTTAATCATAAGAAATGATTAAATTATAAATTATGCTTTATGATGGCAATTAAATGATTAATTTGCTTAATTAGAAATTATTTGCCTCAAGTTAAGAATCAAGATATTAAATTAGGAATGTCTTTAGTTACATTACCCAATAATTATTTATTGAGTTTAGTAAATTCCCGACTCATAAGGTGACTTAGAATTCATCAAACTACTCCTCTAGAGATACAACTCCTAAACTCGTGGACTAGTCGAGTTTTAAGGACCGAGACTAAACTCTCATGATAACCAAGGATAGTAATTCCTTGCACTTAGAATTTAATTGATATACTCGAGTAATATATCTCACTCGAGATTCATATTAAAGGTTTCGACGAGAGGTCGGATCCGCATCACGAGAACAAGACAAATACCAATCGAGACCATTCAAGTAGGCTTTTCTTACCCTATGAAAATATATGAGTGCATGCTTTCAAAATGAAACGAGATATTTTCAAAGCACTGTCTTGCCATAAATGTTTTCGATTTATGTATGATGCCTATCTGTTATATTATAATCGAATTCGGGTTCCAGTGGGTTAGCGTCTCCACTCGAACTAGTGTACACAATGGACTGTGTGTCAGCGAAAGGTTGACCGGTCAAGTGTCTGTGGGAAGTGGCCACTTCCCCGGCATAAATAACGTTCAGATATGGTTGATTACAAAGAACTAGGACTGCAGTCAAACTAGAACTTCTAAAAGAAATGCTCTGTGAACATAGGTGCTTTAGAGACAAAATCCCTATGATTCACTCGAATGGCTTGACAGTTATATATGTACGTGTGTAATTTCGGCATGTGTCTACTGAGTACAAATTGTACTCAGCCCTGCATGTATTTCTAAACGTGCAGGTTAAGAATGAAGAAGACATGGATGCTAGATCGTGCTTTTTGTCGAACTCCATAGTAGCTGACTCTTGGGGGTTCTACGTGTCTTCATACACGTAGGATTTTATTACGCGATCCTGCATATTCCGCTGCTAGACCTTTATGTAATAGAACTGAAACAAAACTCTAAATTCTGTTAAGTTATGTATCGAGCTTATGACTCTGACTTCCCGATTTACGGGTTAAGTCCTTGCTTTATGTTATGAAGGGAATATTCAATTTCTTTCTCTTGTCGTTTATTCCTTTCATTGGTCATGTTCCCGACTTTACTAGAATTAGTAGAAAGCGGGCGTGACACCATCTTATAATACAATTCTATAGGACTTTAAATTAACCCATTTCAACATTTTAATTAGGCTCATTCATATATGTTTAATTAGCCCAATTGACAATTGGATAAGCCCAATTCAATAATAAATTTAGGCCCATTTGTATTTACTTAAGTCTAGTTAGAATTAAATCAAAGGCCCAACTATTATACCCAACCCAGCCCATAACTAATTTGTTTCGGCCCAGCAATTGTGTCTGATCCGGCCCAAATGTTTTGTAAATTCACAGCACATACAGAATTAAGTCCTCGGCCCACGGCTCGTGATATATTAGCCCATCACTTGGCCTAAATGTGTTATTATTGGAGCCCAACAGAGTTTATCCTTAGCCCATTAGCTAAATACCCTCCGGCCCATTACCCGGTCCATGAACCCGGCCCATACCCGGCCCGGGTTCTGGATACTTCTACTCCTAAACCTATTCTAACCCTACACCATTCTTACTTTCTCTCCCCAAAGAACACAAATACGTTCGCCTCCTTCTCCTCCCCTGCCTTCCTGTTTCTCGGCGCGGTGCTCTCTTCTCCGGCGACAGAATTCGTTGGTTTCTTTTAAGGTAGGGCTGGCTTCTCCTCCTTTCTGCTTCTCGACTTTCTCTCTCGCGCTACACCTTCTGCATCGTCGCTTCCGATGAGCTCCCTCCATTCTCCTCCCCTCTCGATCTCCGCCACTGCTCCCTCTCTGATCCCCGCCGCTGCTCTCTCTCTGATCCCCGCCGCGTTCTTTCTCTTCCCTCGCTGCTCCCACTCTACAATCACCACCTCCTTCGCAGGCCTCCCCAGCGCTGCATGCTTCGCCCAAGGCCTCCACTGCGTCGTTCTCCATCCTTCGGTAAGTTCTCCCTTTCTCCTTTCATCTCCTTCTTATTCTTCTTTCTTCTCACACTGTCTCTTTCTTTCTTCTTCCTTCTCACGCTGCTCTCTTTTCTTTGACATCACAGTAAGAAATTTCCGAGGCTCGATCATCGCGACCCAAGATAAGGTCTTGTTTTCTGTTATTTCTAAAATTTCATTAGCTTAAATTTTTAGTTATTTTCTGGGCAATCCTTTACTGTTCCATTAGGCTTTACCACATAGTTTTGATTATTCATTTTTTTTTTCTGTCCAAACATGCTTAGCTTTCTGTCTAATTTGAATTTTTTTGTTCTTACAACTAGTAACGGTGTGGAGTGAGTTGGGGCTGGGGTGGCTCGGTTCTAAACTCCAGTCGGGGTCCAGGTTCGAAGCTAGGGTGCTCCATGTAAAAACTCCTTCTTCTCACTCTTTTATCTTACCATCATTACTTGTTTTATTTTCTGTTTGGTTATAGAAAATTTATGCTCTGAACATTCCTTTCCTCTTCGAATTTCACGAAATTATTGAGGCTTATGAGTGTTCTAAATTCGCAGATTGGTTTCGGGTGATTCGGGGTTGGTTTGGGACTGGTTCGAGGTTGTTCGAGGTCGTCCGAAACTTTTCGGGGCTGTTCGGAGTTCGTCCGAGGTGGTTCAAGGCTGTTCGGGGTGGCTCGGGTCAGTTTCGAGGCCGTCCGGAGCCATTTGGAGTGTTTTGGGGTCTGCCGGAACCGTTCGAGGCTGTTTCAAAGCTATCCAGGGTCTGCCGGGGCTGTCCGGAGCTGTTCGGAATCTGTTCGAGGGCTAGCGAAGCTGTCCGGGGCTGTCCAGAACTGACCGCAGTTGTTCGGGGCCTGCTCGAGGCCATCAGAAGCTGTTCGGGGCTGTCCAGAACTGAAGCAGCCGTGTATTGATCTTCAATACACTAGCTAAGTCCTACTTCTTCCCTTCTCTTTAAGTTTTGGTGGATTTTAGCTTGATTTAAGTTATGTGTTTCAAGAATATGGGATAAATGTTGTCTTTGGTCAGATTATGAGAATGTTTCTTGAGCAAGGCTTATAGTTTCTAAGGCATGCTATGTTCATCTAGCTTTCTAACATATCACAGTGAAAAATCTACATTCTTGACATGGTAATAAATATGTAGCTAAGGGGAGTAAATGTTATAGGCAGAATTCTTTACCTTATGAACTGCTCTTTCTTCTCTTCTCTTGGTTCTTTCCTGAAGTCTCCAATTCGGCAGCGTTTTGGTATGGATTGAGTGGGTTGTAATTATTTGTTAAGGTTTTACCTCTTTATATAGAGGCAACGAGAGTCTATTGGTTGCTTTCTCTCTACTTGCTATCTGCACTAGACTCATCTCTTCGGATGCTGCAGGGTATAGGTGGAAAGGAGATGAGTTGAGTGAAGTGAAGTGAAGTGTGGCAGCAGCTCCCATCTTCTCAGCCGCCTATACTCTATATTTCTCTTATTTTATTTGCTGGGGTGTTATGGTTTTTGGTGATGTATATATCCTCCTTATTACTACTGTGAAATGTTACTTCCATCACCAGATTGGGTTTCTGTAATAAAATTTGATCTTTTTCTTCTATCTTTACTTTACAGCCTTTTATTTCTATTATATAATTATATATATATTACGTTTTGTATAGGAAATCTTAGTGCTTGATTTCCCCCATACATATAATATATAACCCATACATATAATGTATAACAAGTTGATATGCTATGAACTTATACTATTAATATATCTAAATGATTAATGATACTGGTGGAGATAATTATCACACTAATTATTATTATCACATATATATCGTAACAATGAAGGCATATAATATAAATATTAACTAATAATATATCTTAATGATTAATAATAATAATAATGACCTTAATGATTCTTAGAAATGATAAATAGTTGGATAATTAGTTATGAGGATTATTTACACCGAATTAAATCTCCTTTAAGCTCTCATTTGGTATATAATAAAAAAAATTTACACCATTTCAATTTAACATAAGTGGAGAAAAATATTGACAATTGCTACTTACTCTCTATTCTGAATTAGAACTTTAGGAACTCCCTACATACTTGATACAAAATAGGTCTAATGAAAAGAGTGGGCCATTACATCTTACCCCTCTTAACAGAAATTTTGTCCTGAAATTTGAATTTTCTAATTAAATAACTCGAGGTATTTCTCATTCATTTTATCTTCGAGTTCCCATGTAGCCTCTTCTTGCTCATGGTGCCTCCATAATACTTTTATTAACGTGATTGATTTATTTTTGTGTTGTTGCACCTTGTGATCCAAAATAGCTTCGAGTTTTTCTTCATAAGTCAAGTCAGGGTTTAGGATCATCTCTTCCTGGTAAATGACGTGTTTTGGGTCGAACACGTATTTCCGGAGCTGAGATACGTGGAAAACGTTATGCACGTTCCCAAAGCTTGGCGGTAACGCCAGTCGGTACGCTACCGACCCTATTCTTTCTAGAATCTCGTAGGGTCCCACGAAGCAGGGTGTCAGCTTTCCCTTAACACCAAATCTAATGATTCCTTTAGTTGGAGATACTTTTAAGAAAACTTTATCTCCCACCTCAAATTGCAGCTCGGTCCTACGGGTGTCGGCATAAGATTTTTATCTATCCTGAGCTTCCTTTATTCTTCCTCAGATTTGACGAATAATTTCTATCATTTCGCTAACAGAATCCGGACCTACTATTGATCTCTCGCCGACTTCATCCCAATAAAGCGGCGATCGACACTTTCTCCCGTACAGGGCTTCGTATGGCGCCATTTCTATGGTTGCCTGGTAGCTATTGTTGTAGGCAAACTCTATCAAGGGTAGTACTGGTTCCCAACTTCCACCTCTGTCGAGGACTACGGTTCTCAACATGTCTTCTAAAGTTTGAATCGTTCTTTGTGACTGTCCGTCAGTCTGTGGGTGGAAGGCAGTACTGAAGTTCAGCCTTGTGCCTAGTTCTTTTTGCAGGCTCATCCAAAATCTGGATGTGAACTTCGAGTCTCGATCTGAGGTGATCGATACTGGTACGCCATGGAGACATATAATCTCACGAACGTACAGTTGGGCTAACTTATCCGATCCATAGGTGATCATTATTGGTATAAAGTGAGCACATTTTGTGAGTCTGTCCACAATTACCCAAATAGCAGTGTTTCCACGCTCGGATTTGGGTAATCCGGTCACGAAATCCATAGCGATGTGCTCCCACTTCCATTCCGGGATTTCTAAAGGTTGTAGCTTCCCATAAAGTCGCTGGTGTAGTGCTTTGACTTGCTGGCAAGCTAGACATCTTTCCACGAAGGACGCTATGTCTCGTTTCATCTCTTCCCACCAGAATTTCCTCTTCAGGTCACGGTACATCTTTGTACTCCCGGGGTGAGCGGTGTAGGGAGTATCATGAGCTTCACTCATGATTATCTCCTTAATTTCTGGATCCTTCGGAAAACATAGCCTTCCCTCGAAAGTGATGGCATTATCGGCTCCTTCTCGATAATTCGAGGCTTCGTTCTTTCTCACCTTGAGTCTGATCCTTTCTAAAGCTTCGTCCGTTCTTTGTGCCTCCAGAATCCTGTTCCGTAAGTCGGGCTCGACTACTAGAGTAGCAAGGATTCCTTCTACGGTCGCGGGAGGTGGTAGAACTTCTAAGTTCATTTTGCTGAACTCTTTTATGAGTTCCGCCTCTCGAGTGAGAAGATAAGCCAGTTTCGAAGATGTTTTACGACTCAAGGCGTCGGCTACTACGTTAGCCTTACCAGGATGGTAGTTTATACCGCAGTCGTAATCCTTTACTAGTTCCATCCATCTCCTCTGTCTCATGTTGAGATCCTTCTGTTCGAAGAAATATTTGAAGCTTTTATGATCTGTGAAAATCTCGCTCCGAACTCCGTAGAGGTGGTGTCTCAAGATTTTTAAGGCGTGTACAATAGCAGCTAACTCCAGATCGTGGGTAGGGTAATTGAGCTCGTGTGGTCTGAGCTGTCGGTATGCATAAGCTATCACCTTCCCGTCTTGCATCAGTACACACCCTAGCCCGATCTTGGATGCGTCGGTGTAGACTACATACTCCTTATGGGGTTCTGGGACTGCGAGCACAGGAGCAGTGGTCAATTTCTCCTTTAGCAGTTGGAAGCTAGTCTCGCATTCTGGCGACCACTTGAATTTGATCCCTTTCTGGAGGAGTTGGGTCATCGGTCTAGCTATTTTGGAAAATCCTTCGATGAATCTTCGATAGTACCCTGCTAACCCTAAGAAACTTCTGATTTCATTAGGAGTTGTGGGTGCATTCCATCCTTGCACTGCTTCCACCTTAGCGGGGTCTACTTTGATCCCTCTAGATGACTCTATGTGTCTGAGAAAAGCCACTTCGTTCAGCCAAAATTCGCACTTACTGAATTTGGCGTAAAGTTTCTCATTTCTAAGAGTTTCCAAGACGATTCTCAAATGATTCTCGTGTTCTTCTCCACTCTTAGAGTAGATCAGAACATCGTCTATAAATACCAGGACAAATTTATCAAGGTATGGGTGGAAGATGCGGTTCATCAGGTCCATGAATACCGCAGGTGCATTGGTGAGTCCGAATGGCATTACTACAAACTCGTAGTGGCCGTATCGGGTTCGAAACGCTGTCTTAGGAACATCTTCAGACCTAATCTTCAGCTGGTGATAACCTGATCTCAGATCAATCTTTGAAAAGACGCTTACTCCCTTCAACTGGTCGAACAAGTCGTCTATTCGAGGTAATGGGTATCGATTCTTCAAGGTCATCTTATTCAAGCCTCGGTAATCTATACACATCCTTAGGGTGCCGTCTTTCTTCTTTACAAAGAGTACTGGAGCTCCCCAAGGTGACACGCTGGGTCTGATAAAGCCGAGATCTAAAAGTTCCTGGAGTTGGATCTTGAGCTCCTCCAACTCCTTCGGCACCATCCTATAAGGTGCCTTGGAATTTAGTGCTGATCCGGGTTCTAGATCGATCGTGAACTCTAATTGTCGGTTTGGTGGTAGGCCTGGCAACTCTTCTGGAAACACGTCTGGGTATTCCCGTACGATGGCTATGTCCTCGATTTTCTGTTCTTCTTTGGCTTCTCCACTCAAAGAGACTAAGTATGATGAGAAACCCTTCTTTACCAATTTCTCAACTTGTAGGGCTGAGATAATTGACTTCTTTCGAGTCGTGGTGATCCCATGGAAGCTCGTAGGTTCCTTTCCAGGGGGTCGGAAAGATATTTGTCTCTCATGGCAAAGGATCGTGGCATAGTTTTTAGCTAGCCAATCCATTCCTAGGATTATGTCCACGTCATTCATCGGAAGTATGCTAAGGTTGTTCGCTAGCACCTTAATAGATCCTAAGTTCAGGCTCAGATTTGAGCAAGCACTAGTGATAGTCGTGATTCCTCCTAGGGGTGAAGAAACGTTCATAGATGTCTTTACAAGTTCTGACTTCAACGCTATGTTCTCTACGCATGCTTTAGCAATGAAGGAATGAGAAGCTCCCGTATCGAACAAAATTATTACTGGAGTGTGTAGGAGTATTCCCATACCTGTCAGGTTTCCCTGACTCCCTTCCGGCTGCTTCTGGTTTATCGCATAAGCCCGAGCTCGCTGTGGCCTCTTCTGCGATGGGTACTGGGGTGGAGGTGGCGGCAGCTGGTGTTGCTGTTGCTGAGTCCGAGGCTGAGCCTGCATGGCTCGGACATATTGCCTTTGGTTTGGCTGGTTAGGCCTGGAGCCTCCTCCTTGCTGTCTTGTGGGGCAGTTCCTAGCTAGGTGTCCCTTCTGTCCGCAGGTGAAACAGCTATCGCTGCCAGCTCGGCACTCTCCTAGGTGCCTTTTCTTGCACTTTGAGCAAGAAGGGTAATTATGAGGGTGAACATTGCTTGGTGCTACAAAGTTTGACTTCTCAGGGTGGTGGGACCGATTATGCCCTTCCCATGGCTTCTTCTAGGTTGCGCCACCTCGGTTGTCCTCCCATTTGCGCTTCCCTTTGTGGTTCTGGGAGAGCGCTGGGGAGAACGCGGGTGGTGCCACAGTCACTGCTCTCTCTCCCGGCATAGCGGCCTCGATATCTATGGCGCGGCTAAGAGACTCCGGGTAGGATAAGCCCCCGTGACTGGCCAGTGCCATCCTAATCTTGTGCCTCAGACCGGCACAAAATTTCTCCGCCATCTTTTCATCGGTATCCACCTGTTCTGGTGCATACCGAGACATGTCACAGAAGGTCCGGTCATATTCCGTGACCGACATCCTTCCCTGCTTCAGGTTGTAGAATTCCATCTCCTTCTTTTTCCTATAACTTTTAGGAATATACTTATCATATATTCCCTTCTTGAATTCCTCCCAGGTCATGTTCTCCCGCTGATCAGGGGTCATAGTCTTCCTTCTGGCCACCCACCAGAAATCAGCTGAACCCGTCAATTGGAAAGAAACGCACGTCATGCGCTCCTGATCCGTGCAGCGGAGAAAATTGAAGATGCGCTCCAACGCGCGCACCCATACCTCTGCTTCAGCTGGATCACCTAACCCATTGAAGGTGGGTGGATTTTGTCGGAGGAAGAGTTCCTCGATCCTCCTAGCAGGCGGTGGGAGGGGTGGGGTTACCTCCCGCTCCGCTGCCGGTCCTCTTTCCTCATTATTTAGATTAAGTCCCCTTCCTCGGCCTCTCGGGCGTCCTCTTGGCGGCATTCTGTTAACATAAGTGTTTCTTATCTTAGTAGGGAAATTCGCTGGTTACGATACTTAACAGTATGGAGTCTTACTTAGCATTTGATATTGTGAAGCAATGGAATTTACGGAACTGAAAATAGACATTGCATATAACAAAATGGATCTCTAGGGTCATCATGATTCATATAATTTGCCTCCGCGAGGTCTAGTTCAATACATAATCCTATCATACTTTCTAAGTACATGGTATGATGCTCACCTCTCTAGGATGTCATCACAAAAGGTACTCAGCCACGAAACACTAGCTACTGTGTTTTCGTGCTGTCAAAATATCAGGGTATGCTACACTAGTACGGAACGGTCTATAATAAACTATCGTTTCCGACTACAAAATCTATCATCTGTACGGTCTATACATATGATCCGTTACCGATGAGTACAAAATATCGATCTAGCTACTCCTGGGTGACGCAGCTAAGGTACTCCTCCTCGTCCGGGGCCTCCTCATCCCAGTCAGGCTCCCAAGCCTCATCCTCGGGGTCGATCTCGGGAGCTGCCTCCTCCTCAGGGTCCTCGTCCGGATCCTCCTCCTCCGGATCCTCCTCGGGGTCCTCCTCCTCAAGATCCTCCTCCTCAGAATCCTCCTCGGGGTCCTCCTCTGGTACCTCTGCTATCGGCTCACCGTATCTCCTCAGAGGCTCGCTCGCCCTCTCCATCAGTCTCTAGATCTTGGCGTCGATCTCGTCCCAATCGAGGGGTGCTTCCCTCTTCCAAGAGGGGCCCTCTTCAGCCGGGGTGAGGGTGAGGCTCGATCTCTCGGTGCTCCTGGAATAGGGAAACTGAGGGCGGCCCTCCTCTGCCGTCTCCAGTGCTGGGGCCTTGCCCCTATCGTCACTACTCGCTGGTCGGGTCCTGATGAGTCGAAACTGTGTGGAACCTACGTCGTCGTCACCAGCTAGGGGTCGACGGGGCAACGGTAGTCGTCGTAGTCCCACCGTGGAGCGTGAGGGACCTGACTCAGCATCATGATGCCCTCGGTACTCCGGCATCTGTGTCGGGGGTGGAACAGGAGGCGAAAGGTGCTCTCCTACTAGGCGGAAGGGCTCCATCTCAGCATCGTGGTATGCTATGAACTCCGGCACTGGCTCGCCATATAGCAGGCTGTAGGTCGGAACTACAGGGATCACCCCTGCTGGAAGATAGGTCTGAATCAGGGGTGCCCAGAATTGTGGTACGCCCCCTGCTATAATCAAGTCACCGGGTCGAACATATGGACCCTCTGGTGGGCTACGGTACGTCTCCCAGTAGTGAAGGATCGTGCCTATAAATCCCCATATGTCGACTCCACGATCGTGGCTGTGTCCGATTGGTCTGACTAAGTCGCCTGCTATCATCCTGGCCCATCCCTGCCACCTAGCAGGCAACCACGGAATCAATCGCAGAACCCCATCTATCCTGGTCGCTCCATGAAGCCTAGCGGCCTCCCATCTCATCAGATAATGGCCCAGAAACTCCCCTAAAGTATCCCGCGGGTCAGGTCCGTAGAACTGGTACGCACGTAAAGGATCGGGTCTAAACGTCATCCTCTTCCTAGCAGTCTGAAGAAACCTCACCACTAAAAAAAATAAAGAACTATATGTAGTCAGTACTCGGAATATCAAATTCTAAATGAACTTCATAAGCCATCATGGTTTGCTTAAGTAAATGGTTCTATTGGTGTTTCGGTTGCTAGTTGAGGGAAATGCCCTTAGGGCAAAATCCCGTTTTGGAGTTAAGATTTACTTTCCTTGAGACTTATCGTTCTTTGATACTTAGGTTCTTATTAACCGACTTGCGGTTTGTTCGTAAGTTCTGATTTTGCGGTGGATCGATAGTTATCGAGTCTTGCCGCTATTTGCTAAGTTAAGGAAGATATCGTTACGATTCTCCCTGTTCGTTCTATTCGTTGAGGTGTTCGAGAGAGTTTGTTCTAGTTTGCGTTCCATCTTATCGTTTAAAGGGTTTATGTTTGTCGTTAATTCCTTATTAATAAGGAAAGATTCTTTAAGTTCTAGAGATTCGAACTTAGAGCGAGAGATTTGATTCAAATCTCTCTATACTTGGAAGCTTTCATCGTAACGCGTGTGCGACGTCTAGAGGGGCAGAATCACCGGGGTGCTAGGCTTTTGTCGACTCGTTTGGTTAGTCTAGTGAAACGATACTAGACTCGAGATTTGAAGAAAGACTCTTGGGTATAGAGCACGAATGCTCTGATAACACTCTGTCACGCCCGCTTTCTAATAATTCTAGTAAAGTCGGGAACATGACCAATGAAAGGAATAAACGACAAGAGAAAGACAATACATATTCCTTTCATAACATAAAGCAAGGACTTATCCCGTAAATCGGGAAGTCAGAGTCATAAGCTCGATACATTACTTAACAGAATTTAGAGTTTAGTTTCGGTTCTATTACATAAAGGTCTAGCAGCGGAATATGCAGGATCGCGTAATAAAATCCTACGTGTATGAAGACACGTAGAACCCCCAAGAGTCAGCTACTAGGAGTCCGACAAAAAGCACGATATAGCACCCACGTCTTCTTCATTCTTAACCTGCACGTTTAGAAATACATGCAGGGCTGAGTACAAATTGTACTCAGTAGACACGTGCCGAAATCGCACACGTACATATATAACTGTCAAGCCATTTCAAGTGAATCATAGGGATTTTTGTTTCTAAAGCACATATGTTCACAAAGCATTTCTTTAAGGAAGTTCTAGTTCGACTGCAGTCCTAATTCTTTGTAGTCAACCATATCTGAACGTTCATGGTGTCGGGGAAGTGGCCACTTCCCACAGACACTTGACCGGTCAACCTTGCGCTGACTCACAGTCCATGGTGTACACTAGTTCGAGTGGAGCCGCTAACCCACTGGAACCCGACTTCGATTATAATATAACAGATAGGCATCATACATAAATCGAAAATATTTATGGCAAGATAGTGCTTTGAAAATATCTCGTTTCATTTTGAAAGTATGCACACATATATTTTCATAGAGTAAGAAAAGCCTACTTGGATAGTCTCGATTGGTGTTGGCTTCCTTCTCGGAGTGCGGGTCCGACCTCTTGTCGAAACTTTTAAAATTATTTTCAAGTGAGATACAATACTCTAGTGTAGCTAATATTTTCTAAGTGTAAGGAACATTATCCTTTAGTATTGGAGAATTATCCTCGGATCTTTACTCAACTTATAATTCAAATATCG
>JAPKLX010004014.1:0-10413 GCA_026898415.1 Leonotis leonurus | reverse complement strand
TTCGAAAGACCATCATCAACACTAATCTTTAGGGTTCCCAACAATTTTGATTAAGCCTCTTGTAACGAGCTCTTAGAGACTCCACAGTTCTTATGTTGAACTTCGGTATCTTGTTTTCTCTTCCGCACCTTTTGTACAGCTCCCAAATGCTATTCCAAAACGTGAGACTCTTTTGATCGGTTCCAATAACTGGATTCTTACTAATGATACACCATGAAGACATAAGCATAATGTCTTCTTGAGTTGTCCAGGTTTTTGGAGTGTTTGAAGTGTTTGTTTGTGGAAGTTGAGAATTTTGAAAAAAATTTGGAGAGATATTTGCATTGGGTTGGTGATCTTCAGAGATAGGAGATTAAGTGAAATTTTGTGGAAATTGTGAATTCAAACCAGTATTGAAATTTTGGAATTCTTCTGAGTTTTGGATATTGTCAAGGTTAGGATAATAACCTTGAGAAAAGATGAAATCTTGGTAATTTGAGTAGGGATTATTGGGATCCATTGAAAAGATGAACACAAAAAATAGATATGAAATGTTAATAGGAGGAGAATAAGAAATGATTTCTAAGTTGTGAATAACTATGTCAAAATTGGTCTCTATTTATAGAGAAAAGAATAATAAGAATTTTGATATAATTTATTTATTTTTTTTAATATATTATACAAAAGTTAAGTTGATTTTATGATAATATTATGATAAATATATATCTACCAATTATATTGTGACATGTGTAATATCTAGATAAAAAAATAAATAAATAAAGGTGGGAGAAGATGGTGGGTGGGCGGCTCCAACCCAACCCACCATTTACCTACATAAAAATTTATCATTTAATTTTAATAGGTGAAGGTGGGTTTGGCCCACCCACCTTGCCCCGTTAAACGTGGTCTAAGAGGGAGCAGGAGGAGAGATCTGCGTAGAGAGAGAGAAAAAGTTAAAAATGGTTAGGGTTAATATGTTAAGGCTCCATTTGGTAGCCTAGTTGAAGCAGGTTGGGCAGAAATAATCCACCATCATCTTTGTCACGCCTGCCCTTCACTAAGGATAGTGAAGTCGAGGAAACCGTGACTGGAGAAGGGATTAAAGAAAAGGGGATAGAAGTGGGGAAACTAGAACGAGGCTGAACCGAACAACATCCTTATAACACATCAAATAATTCATTTCACATGAATTATAAAAGGACTTGAGTCTTAGGCTCAATACAATTCAACATAATATGAAAGAACTGGAGTCTCGTTTTTAATACATAATGATCTCACACTTGCAGCGGAAAGACATATGGATCGCAATAAGCTCTAC
This sequence comes from Leonotis leonurus, assembly GCA_026898415.1. Taxonomy (NCBI): domain Eukaryota; kingdom Viridiplantae; phylum Streptophyta; class Magnoliopsida; order Lamiales; family Lamiaceae; genus Leonotis; species Leonotis leonurus. The sequence goes on along the minus strand of JAPKLX010004014.1, from coordinate 9,116 downwards.
ATGTATGAAGACATGCAGAACTCCCAAGAGTCAAATACTAAGAGATCGACAAAAAGCCCAAACGCAGCACTCCTCCTTCATCACCGCTCAACCTGCACGTTTAGAAATACATGCAGGGCTGAGTACAAAAGTACTCAGTAGACACATGCCAAAATCGCACACATACATATATAACTGTCATGCCATTCGCAAGTGAAACATAGGGATTTTTGTCTCTAAAGCACCTATGTTCACTAAAATCATTTCTTGTGAAAACTTGAGTTGATAGGCCTGTCCTAGTTCTTTGTAATCAACCATATCTGAACGTTATTTGTGCCGGGGAAGTGGCCACTTCCCACAGACACTTGACCGGTCAACCTTTCGCTGACTCACAGTCCATTGTGTACACTAGTTCGAGTGGAGACGCTAACCCACTGGAACTCGAATTCGATTATAAATATAACAGATAGACATCATACATAAATCGAAAACATTTATGGCAAGACAGTGCTTTGAAAATATCTCGTTTCATTTTGAAAGCATGCACACATATATTTTCATAGAGTGAGAAAAGCCTACTTGGATAGCCTCGATTTGTGTTGGCTTCGTTCTCGGAGTGCGGATCCGACCTCTTGTCGAAACCTTTAAATAAATCTCAAGTGAGATATAATCTTCTAGTGCATTTAATATTTTCTAAGTGTAAGGAACATTATTCTTTATTATATCAGAGAATTATTCTCGGATCTTTATTCGCCTATCATTCAAATATCGAATTTTGTCTAGAGACGTTGATTTCTCAAGTCAACTATGTTTTCTAAATCTTAGTTTCAATTATTACATCTAAGTAATAATTTATGGATAAATAATTAATCTCTAATTGAATATTCTATATTTCTAAGTTAAATATTAAATTTTCCTATAGGTTGGACTAACCTAATATATCTTGTAATGGCCCGTAAAATTTTACTATTAATTATCATGTATCATAAATCGCGATAATAAAATTTCGTTATATGCATTAAATATCGATTAGCTAATCGATATTAGTAGCTATTTTTCGTGTACATTATAGTCATTGTGTATGATATATATTATGTGAGCTAGTTCAGATGATGTGATTATTTAAAAAGACGTACTAAAATAATTATTTCGGTGCATAATCGATAGTTAAAGTTCGATAAGATAATTAGATTATTTAGCAAAGGCTTTAACAATTAGTAGTGTAGTTATATACCATAGAAGGGTATATGATTTAGCATTTATAAGATTATGGTATATTAATGTTTCGATAATGATAATCTGTGCTTAAGTTTGTATAATTAGAGAATAGTATGTTGAATACTGGTATTATGTATAATAATATTAATTGCATTAATGAAATGAGATATATAGTATAAGACTAATTATTTACAATAGGTAAATATGTGTATATATATAAAGATACAGATTAGAGGTTACAAGTTTCAATCTGAAACTATCGAATACTAGACATATATAAAAAGAGGAGAATGCATGTATCTAGAACTATTAAGAAAAGAAATGGGAAGATCAAATTTGCCAAGTGGATTTGATTCACACAACTTTATGGGAGAAGACCAAGTGTAGTGTACTACAATTAGCCATAACTCCCTGTTACATCATACTAAAGGAACAGAGAAACATTAGAATAAGTAAAAGCAAAGAAAAATGAAGCAACATGGCTGCAGGTCGAAGAAGGCAGTTCTGCACTCCTCCTTCACTTCACACTCCATCTCTGCACCATAAGAGATAACACCACATTGATTAATAGTCCAGAAGTTAACAATTTCAGAACAATATCAATGCAAACACTTGAGTTCATAGCTATGAAATAGATAACTAGAGTGAGTAATATAGATGGCATATAGGATAGATGCAACATCAATCTTCCTACTTATACGCATAGAAGGGCATAAGAGAAACACTTCTCTATATTTTCAAGAATCAGTTTTCATATACACCAAAACCTTACGAAGAAACTCCTATCCACCAAGAAGTCATTCCCATTCAGAATCCTATCCACCCTAAGAAGTCACCCAAGTCATTTTCCATTCAGAACTTTCAGAGACAGTGAGGTAAACACACACCTCAAGTTTTCAGTTTTGTATTCTCTATAGTGTTTAGTAAAGAGTTTAAAATTTAGTTAAGCATGAAGAACATAGGACTTCAGGTATGACACAGAACTTAAAGAATAAAGAGGTAACAATTAGAAGACTGAGAAGCTTTTAGATTTTAAATTGTTTAGAAAGCATCATGCAGATTCAGAACACATACTGATATATATATATATATATATATATATATATGTATTCAGACTTTAGAATAGAACACTTGGCTAGTTATATATCTATATATGTATGCAGATTTGAGAACAGAACATTCAAATAGTTTTATATTTATAGATTCTGATTTTATAACTTGAACTTATGTATTTATATTAGATTCAAGCTCCAGAACATACTCAATACTCTTATATCTCTAGAACAGAATTAATACTCTTATACCTCCAGAATAAGAAACCCAACTCAAAAGTTACAAAAATCACAGAAATTAAAAATAAAGAGACTACCTCACACAACAACAAATCTCCAGAACCCTTTCAAACGAACCAAGCAGAACAAAACTAGCCACAAATGTGTTCCTCAGCCAAGAATAAGAACAAAACCAAAGTCAGAAATCGATTAAAACTTTAAACAAATCATAATTTAAACTCTAAGCTAAACTGAAGCTTCATCCAATTTCACAACCCAGATTCAGAATAGAACTAAGGTATAGCCAAATGTTTAACTCAGGAACTCGAAAGAGTTTTAATCATACAGAGAACGAAGGAATTAAAATCTCAAATACAAGAATTCCAAAATTTGAAACCCAAATTCGAATCACAGCTTTGTCAAAATTCTGAAACCAGAATTTGGAAGGAGAAAGGAACATGCATCTTATAAACCGAAAAAGGTAAGAACAAAACTAAAAGTCTACCTGTAAAGGAAGAAGCCGAGGACTGTAGCCTAGAAGCACTCCTACGAGCACCCCACCGTTAAATTACCCCGCTACAGATCGAGATAGAGAGCAGAGAGTAAGGATTTAAGAAATTTTAGAACAATTTCAGAATAAAAACCTAAAAATCTAAACATGCAGACTTAGATTCTGAATTAAGACCATATAGAAACAGAAATTAGAAAAGGAGGGAGGATGTACCTGGAAAAGAGGCGACGCCACTGCTGTTCTACGATGAACGACGGCAAGCTCCTTGTTGAGGAAGAAATCGAAGCGCGAGCAGAGAGAATTGTGTATCTGTGATGGAGAAGAGAGAAATGGAGTGGAGCGGCTGAGTATGATAAAGCTAGGGTTAGAAATTGATTTAGACGAATGGACCGGTTATGATAATTCAATTTGGGCCGATAGATGATAAATCGAACGGGATGAAGTAATTAATCAGATGGGCCTGAACTAATAAACGAATGGGCTGAATTATTGATGTTAGATTTGGGCTCCATTTTTTTTTGTAATAGATATGGGCCTCTTAATTAAGTATAGTAGGCCCAGATTGGTACTTATATTAAAAATGGGTATTAAGAATGGATTAAGTTATTCCTTAATTATGGTTTAATAAAATTTATCTTTAGATTTAATTAGTAATTAAAGGGATTGGATATAAATAGTTAGGTTTAATCCAATATCTTAAATCCATTAAGTTATGAATTTAGTAGTAATATTTTATTGGTTATAGAAATCATTAAGAACTCGAATACTAATCGAGTGAAGAGATTAGAGAATTAATGAAATAATAGAATATTATTTCATTTTTAGATGGAATAAATTATATACTCACGATGAGTATTTTCCTCTTACTTACGATTAAGGTTCGGCGAAAGGGAATTTCAGTCGATCTACACCAGATTATCGTTAGACGAAGAAGCAGTTCAGGTAGGCTTTCTTTTACAAATAAAATTGTATGCGTTGTACCAAATTATGATTTTCGCTTTAGAATGCTAGAATTTAAAAATGTTATGAAGTATTGCATTGTCGAAAATATTTTATATTTTGGTATGATGCGTATCTGTTGCACCATTAATTGATTTCGGCCCTTTAAAGATTTATATCTTTTAAGGCTAGTGTACACCAGAACTGTGAGTCATCTTAGCGGGTTGGCCGGTTCAGTGTTCGCGGAAAGTGGCCACTTTCCCGACACCCAGAATTACAGATATGTTTGATTACTTCAGAACTTAGACTGCGCAGTCGAACTTTTAAGATCACAAGAATTTTAGTGAACATAGGTTCTTTAGTGACAAAATCCCTATGTTGCACTGTGTTACGGCAATGACAAATATATCTGTACGAATGTGATTTTGGCACGTGTTTACTGAGTACTTTCGTACTCAGCCCTGCATATACTTATAAATGTGCAGGTTAAGTCGTGATGACGAAGTGGAAGGCTCAGTGGTGGTTCTGTCAAAACTCTTATGTTTTTACTCTCGGTGATTTATATGTCGTCATACATGTAAATCCAGATATTGATCCAGTTTCCGCTGCCAGATTTTATTTAAAGCTTTAAGAACTTATCAGTTATCTCATTCGTGTCGAACCATGTATTCCAGACTTTTGTTTAGATTCAAGAACTTGTTAGCTATTTTCTTTTGGCGTTGAACTATGTATTCCCTTTTATGTACTTGGGGTTTCATGGCACCCAAACTCTATCGAAATTTCCATCTTTTGTGATACGTTTCATGTTTCATCCAAATACCAACACTTATATTTCTTTTCGTTATCCGCACTTTATTTCCGAGTCACGTTTTCCTCGATTTTACTTAGAGAAGTGAAATGGGGACGTGACATATCTATATCTAAGTCTAGTCTATAATCTAGGACAATTATTAATATGGAATTCTACTAATAATTTAATTCTCTTTATTTTAATTAATTAAATTAAAATCTTTAAATTTGGACCTAGTCCAAATGATTAAATTCTAGCTTAATTAATTATCTAAATTAATTACTAACCTTTATTCTTGGACTTAGTCCAACTACATAAATTCAATCTACTAGAATTATTAATATTCCAATTAATAATTCATTTAGCCCATAATATAAATTGGGTTAGCCCATTTGATTAAATAAGTGAGTCCACCTTTATTAATACAATCTTATAGGCCTTTAAGTTAGCCCATTCATATATATATCTTAAGTATGATTTATAATTAAATCAATTATTAAAATTAAATTCTAGCTAATTAATTATAAATTAATTAATATTCTACTTCTTGGGCTTAATCTAAATAAATAATTTCTTGGTTCAAGGGATAGATTTTAACCCAATTAAGTTACTTAAGTGAGTCCATTCCTAATAATAGGTCCAGCCCAATTACAAGTGTCAATTTCTTAGGTTCATTCCAATTATTAAATTGAGCCCAGTAACTAATTAAATTAGCCCATCATTAACTCAATTAAATTGGCCCAATTTAGACTAAATTCTCGGCCCAATTTAGACTAAGATCTTGGCCCATTCGTGTGTTATTCTAGCCCAGTACAAGGTTATTTTTAGAGCCCAGTCCATTTAGTCATTGGCCCGTTAACCCGGCCCATGACCTGGGCCCAAATTCTAGATGTTTCTTAATGACTTAACCTAGACTAAACCCCACCCATTCTTTCTTCTTCCCCTTCACAGGCGCCTCCCCCATCTTCTCTCTCGCCGTCTCTCCTCCGCCCCTCTGATCTCCGTCACTCTCTCTCGGCTCTCCTCCGTCTGAAATCACCACGTCGCACCACCATCACCACCACAGCGCACCGTCACCACCACAGCGCACCATCACCACCACGTCGCACCTCCACCACAGCGCAGCACCGTGCTCCTGCTCGTCGCCACTGCACCGCCGTCCCTGCAGTCGTGCCTATCTCACCACCTCGCCGCTGTTCTTCGTTCGAGGTTAGTCTTCCCTTCCTCTTTCTTTTCCTTCTGCTTCTTTCTCCTTTTCTTGTCTCACGCTGCTTCTTTCTCCTTTTCTTGTCTTACGCTGCTTCTTTTTCCACAGCGTGTCCTCCCGGGAGCCCCAGTGCTCGAGCTCATCCATCCTTCGCCTCCTGCTTCGGCCGTGAGCAGCCCGCCACACTCCCCATTGACATGCAGCCACGCTGCACTCCCCCCCACAGACATGCAGCAACGCTGCACTCTCCGCATCGCTCCCTCTCGCCTGACTTCTCTCCACAGCGCTGCATGCTCGCCTAAGGTCTCCTCAGCGCTGCTCTTCTTGTCGCCTCCCCTGTAGCCCGCCATTCCTTTCCCTCACTTCTCGCGTCGCTGTTTCAAGGTAAGGCTCCTCTTCTCACTCTTTTAGTTAGGAGTCTGGGTATTATTTTTCTTTCCTAAAGCATGTTTTGGTTTTGATTGATCGATTGTTCTAAGAAAATTTCAAGTTCTATGTTATGGAATGTGCAGTTTGCTGGTTTCAACTTCTGATTTCCTTCTTGGAATTTAATTGAATCTTATGAGGGAATGAATGTTTGCAGATTGGTTTCGGGGTTAGTTTGGGGCTGCTCGGGGTTGATTCGAGGCTGTTCGGGATGGCTCGGGGAGGTTTCGGGGCTGTTCGGGGTTATCTGGAACTGTCCGAAGCCGTTCGGGGTGGTTCGAGGTCTGCCGGAACCGTTTGAGGCTGTTTCGAAGCTGTCCGGGGCTGTTCGGAATCTGTTCGAGGTCGTCCAGCGCCGTGCGGGGCTGTCCGAGTTGGTTCGGGGTGATTCGGGGCTATTCGGAGTGGTTCGGGGCCTGTTCGAGGAAGCTCACGGCTGTGCAACAGCCGAGCACTACCGCTTCCTTATTCATTAGGTATATTCTCTTTTTTTTTTTTTCTTCTTTGTCATGTAGATTACAGATTAGGATAGATTGCATATAAATATTCACATAAGACTTTAAACGATGCTTTTCCTATGTTAATGACATGCTCTTCTAAGTTCAAGGTGCAGAGCCTAAGTTCAGAGTCTATGTTTCAATTTATAAAACGCCTGTACATGTAAATAATATGTAGCTAAGGGAAGTAAATGTTAGAGCAAAATTCTTTACCTTATGAACTGCTATTTCTTCTCTTCTCCTGGTTTTTCTTTAAGTTTCCAATTCGGCAGCGTTTTGGTATGAATTGAGTGGGTTGTAATTATTGTTAAGGTTTTACTTCTTTATATAGAGGATTGAATTTCTATTCTCTACTTGCTTTCTGCAGGGTATGGATAGAAAGGATATGAGTTGAGTGAAGTGAAGTGTGGCGTGTGGCAGCTGCCATCTTCTCAGTAGCCTACTACTGCAGCCTATACTCTAAAATTTCTCTTATTTTAATTTGTACTGCAGGCTTTTATCCTCTTTACCTCCATCACCAGATTTGGTTTATGTAACAAAATCTGATTTATTCTTGCTATATCTATTTGCAGCCTTTTATTATAATAATATATATATATTGCGTATGTACAGGAAGTTCTTAGTGCTTGTTTTCCCCATACATATAATGCATAACAAGTTGACTATTAATACTTCTACACGATTTATGATACAGATTAATACAATTATCACACTAATTCTTATTATCACATATATATCGTAAAAATGAAGGCATATAATATAAATAACAACTAATAATATATATTAATGATAAATAATAATAATAATGACCTTAATGATTTTTAGAAATGATAATAAGTTGGGTAATTAGTTATGAGGATTCTTAACACCGAATCATTAATAATTAAACCATTTCAATTTAACATAAGTGAAGAATAATATTGACAATTGCTACTTATTATCTATTCTTACTTAGAACTTTAGGAACTCCCTACATACTTGATACAAAATAGGTCTAATGCAAAGAGCGGGCCATTACAATCTTTCATTTGGTAGCAATTTTCAATTTCCTTACGGCCCGGGTTTGTAAACAAGGCCTGAAAAATTGTCCTAGTTATAGCATGTTTATTAACCCACCAAGGGGGTGATATTGTTTTCATCCTACCTTAACAGTGAAAGAAGGAAACAACAATAATGACCAATATACCCTTCTTATATTTTACATTCGAATTTCATTATCTTCGGGAAGAGAAGTTGCAACTCCTTCTTGAGCACGACGACGCCTACTTCTCAGCAAGAAGAAAATTTTTCGGGTAAAGATTGTGCACACGAAATTGAAGATCCAAGGTAATTATTGTTGTTGGCGTCCTAGTAAACACTCGTTTTTATTCGCAGTATCTTGTTTGAAGCTTCCTTTTCTTTTTCATCTAAAATGTCGTTCTGCCATTAAAGTAAACATAGGTGAAATTGTGTCTTTCCCCACCAAATTCCAGCAGCAATGAATCCCATTGTGAAGAACAGTGAAGGTTATATCCTAACTACTAATTTCTAAATCTCATTCGTTGCATGATGTTAATCTGCTAGGGTTTACTGTTTTTCTTGACATGTAATTTGACAGCTTCCTCACCAAATTGATGTTCACAGATATGAAATTGACTCATTCCCCACCAAATTCCAGCATCTATAAATCCCTTTGTGAAGAATAGTGAAGGTTATATACTAACCCCTAATTTCTAATTCTATTACGTTGCTTGAGGCTAATTTGCTAGGGTTTACTGTTTTCTTGAGATGTTATTTGTCACTTTTTAATCCTTCATTTATTAATGCTTGTTTAGAAGGATTAATTATTGTAGTCTGTGGCTGGTTATGAATTGATGGTTGTTTAGAACTCTATTTTGTTCATGTCTTGTTTAATCTTTCATTTATTCATGCTTCTCGAGAAGGATTAATTATGAATTGATGGTTGTATAGACTCTGTGATAGTTTCCAATCTCATGTCTTCACTGCTGCTCATGTAATTTGTCATATTTTAATCTTTCATTTATTCATGCTTGTTTAGAAGGATGTAATTTTTCACATTTTAATCCTTCATTTGAATCCTCCATTATTCATGCTTGTTTAGAAGGATTAATTCATGCTTGTTTAATCCTTCATTTATACTGGTGTTGACTTTTGCAAGAAAATGTGTGGGGTTTCCATTATTCGGAGGTAAGGAAATAACTCTGTGCTCTGAACATATCAAATAACTGAAAAATCTGTCGAATATGTAAAGTTTTAATTTGTGGTGTTTACCATAAAA
>JAPKLX010002903.1:0-11807 GCA_026898415.1 Leonotis leonurus | reverse complement strand
GACTTGCTGGTTTAGCTTTCTGTCTTAAGACTATGCCTTCTGCTCCAACCTTCTGTTTGAGACTGGCTGGTTTTAGTATCTGTCCAAGACATCTTCTATCGTTCTGTTTGAACCTTCGACTATCTGTTATTCTGAAATCAATAGAGAAAAGGTACAGAACATGTATAATACCAAGCATGTTTTGAAAAAGCATCATCAAAACTTAGAATATGTTATGGGGTTCCCAACAATTTCCCCCTTTTTGATGATGTCAAAACCACACTTAACAATGTATCTTGTATCATGTTCTGGACAGATAGGTTATTTGTTATTTAAGTTGAATAACAGTAAATAACAGAGAGATAAGAGAACTCCAAATTCATTGATGTATGAATTGTTGAGTACAAAATATCAACAGAAAAGACAGAGAGACAAAAAGCAGAAGATACAAAAGATTTGTCTAAGAAAACCATTTTGCAGCTCCTCCCTTCTTCATTTTCTCCCTCTGTGCATCAGAAACCAGCTGGATGCTTTCATAGATCCCATCTCTAACTCTGGCATAGTTAGGATCATGGTTATCTATCTTGTATCCCTTGATCTTGGCCAGCTGGTTGATGTAGTTAAGAATGTAAGTCTTGTCAGGAAGATTACTGCCTGGTATCGTTGGGCAGATCATGAATTCTTTCTCAGGTGCCTTCAACTGGATTTTGGCATCAGAAGCAGCTATTCTGATCCTCTGTATAAGCTCTTGGTCACCAAAATTCTCAAGGTATCTGTTGAAGTCCTCATCTGGAATTGCTTCAGAGTATGTAGGCTCCTTCAAAAAATATCTATTCAAAATAAAACCTTGTTTCACTTTCTCCCAGTCAGTCTGATCCTCTTCTGGAACCCATGTATCTTTGGGTGTCTGTTTCTGTAATGACAGGTTCCAGGAGAAGGGCTTCTTCTTCTTCTTCTTTGACTGAGTTGTTGACTGTGATGACTGCTGCTGTGAGCGTTCTGTAGATGTAGGTGAGGAGAAAGGTGTTTGATAAGATTTCTCTTTGGCTTCCTGGGCAGCCAGCTTTCTCTCTCTCTCCGCCTGTTCTTTATAAAATTGAGCTCTAAAAACTGGATCACAGGCTTGATCCATGCTCACCCCAAAAAGTAATAGCTCAGCTATTTGATCACCTTCATCTATAGGCTTCTTGCCTTTGTCTGGGATCTGAGGTGCTGGTTGAGGTGTTTCTGTTCCCATCAGAGTGGGGTCTGGCCTTGGAGGAGTGGTAGCTCTTGGTTGGGTTGATGCTGGTGTTTCTGTTCCAGCATCTATTGCTTCTGTTAAGCCCTTGCTGGTTTTTTCTCCCTTTCCTTCCTTTCCTTCAGAGATTTCCCCCTTTTTGACATCATCAAATAGGGTATTGATGAGTGTACGTAAAGAGGTAATCTCCTCATTCATCTTCTCCATCTTTGCCTCAGCATCTTCTTTGAAGCCAAGCAGATGGTTGATTGTCTGATCAGAGGCATCAACTTTCTTCTCTAACATGCTGTTCATGGTAGACAGAGTTTTGTCATAAGTCTCCTGAAGCTCTTCTACAGCAGTTAGGCGATTGTTCTGATTTTCAAATTCTTCAGGGGTTGGATACAGAAGATCATTTAGCACGTCTATCTGGTGTCTTCTCATCAGCTCCACAAATTTTTCATCTTCAAATTTGGCAAATTGTGCATGGATGGCTAGGTCAGTAGATTCTTTGAGTTGAGCAGCAAGTGCAGTTCCTTTCTTGTCAACAGCTGCACTGATGAGTTCATCTTGTTTAGCCAGCAGATCGGCAAGCAAGGCAGTGGCCTTTTCTGCTTTTTCATCAATTCCAGTCAGACGGAGATTGATCCTGTTCTGGTTGGCTTCAGTTGCTGCTCTATCATCATCTATCTTTTTATCCAGCTCTTTCCGGATAGTTCTGAGCTTTCCTCGGATATCACGATCCATGTCATTGACGTAATCTTTCTGGTGTTGGTTAAAATCAGAAAGGATTTGAGTGGCTTTTTCTTGAATCGTGTTGCAGGTTGTTGTCAAGCAGTCTTCAACTCTAAGGGTGATCAGGTTGTCGAGTTGGTAGTTGTTGTAGGGTTGAATTTCTCTTTCCAGCAGTTCTTCCAGAGTGTAAAAGTTCACATTTTTCTTCAATTTCTGGGCAGCACCATGTGTGTAGATGTCATTGCTGGGTTCACCATCAATGTGTTGACCTACTGGTTCATCATCACCAGAATCCAGGTCGATGATAGGAGTTTTCTTGGGAGACTGTCTTGTGGAAGGTTCTCCTTGGTCTGGTTGTTGGTGTTGTTCTGTGGGTACAGCTTCGTCCATCCGGACATCAGAATGTGGTGAGGGCAGATCAATCTTTAGTGCTGCTGCCTCCTGCTTCATGAGGCCTGAGATTAGTTGTGAATATTCTGCTCTCACTTCATGAACTGTGGACACCTGGAGCAGATTAAGTAGGGTTGCCTCTTCCTTCTTCAAATCGTCTATAGTCTTGAGTTGAAGCAGAGCATCAAAAATGTAGTACTCGCTGTCTTTAACCAGCAAGTAGAACTTGACGCGCTTTGCCGCATGCAAACTCTCTGGTAAGGATTGAATACCAGGAAAGTCTTGCAGCACTGAGTGTTCTGCTTCATTCTCAAGCAGATTAATTACACTCTCAGCCTGTCGCTTCTTCTCTTCCTCCTCATCAGTGGACTCTCCTTCCTCTTCTTCTTCACTTATCTTTTCCATCCTGCTTGGAGAAGGAGTAGCTGTTCTGGCGGGAGAAAAGTCTTTCTCCGGATGACGTGTTTCTGGTTGAGCTTCTGCTGATGGGATTTCAGGTTGATCAGTTGCTGCTTGTGTGGTTTCTTCATCATGTTCTGGCAAATCTGATTGATCTGCTGTTGCTGCTGGTGGTGGTGATGTTTCCTGGATTTTCTGAAGTCTCCTCTTCTTCTGTTTGGGCAGAGAGGCAGAACTTTCTGTCTCTACAGAACTGCCTCGCTTTCTGGCTGTCTTTTCTTTCACCACCTTCTCCTTCTTTTTCTCCACACCTTTGGTAGGTGGAACCCATGCAGGGTTGGAGCTACCCACTTCCAGTGCTGCTGCTTTATGCACTTCATCTGGTATTTTGTTGAAAAATTGAGGTGCCAGTCCCAATGACATCTCCAGCTGGTGTTGGTCTTTGGGAATAGAGTGGTTGATGTTGTATTCCTCAGCGTCATCCCAGATTTTCTGCTTGAAGAATCTTTCAATCATCAAGCTGATCTTGGTGGAGTGTCTCAGATTTCTCCTAACTTCCACCGAAGTACCTCTGCCTCTGCTGTCTTTGGTATAAGTAACCAACTTAGCTTCCTTCGCCATCAGTTCAAATAGGATCCTGCTCCAGTTGACTCGTAGATTGAGAACAACAGCTGTGAGGATTCTGAACTTCTCAGGGGTCACTTGATCATATGTCCCGCTGTGATTCAGAAAAATCCTCTGTACTAATTCCAGTAGCAACTTGTAACCCGGTTGAAGCAGAGATCTTTGGAACATCCTTCCAGTGTAGGAGATAGGGACTACCATCATTATCTCAACCGCTTCTTGCAATTGTGCAGGAGAGATCTCTTCTAATGACATTCCTTCATCCTTTAATCTGTACGCTTGGTTGATCATCTCAATCACATTGTAGGGAGTTTTGCTCGTTCTATCCCCAATTGGCATCAGGACGTTGGCTTCGAAGCCATGCTTGTCATTTTGCCATGTCAGGTAGAAAGAAGCAACTTGCTTTCCCAGAAACATCTTGGGATGTGAAGTGACGATGTTGCAGAATCCTTACATCCAAAATAACATTCACATATGCATATACATTTTCATCAGTTCATATGAACAAGCATAAGAATTTGCATAAAAGCAGTCATAAAAGCAGTTCATAGGACAAGGAATCACAGAATATTCAATAAACTGTAGATATTTAGAAAGATTGAATAAACTAAAACCTTTGCAGCGTGAAACCATGGCAAAGATTTCCTCAAGTTTACAAAAACCATGAGTTTCAAGAACAGCGTATGGTTCAGGTGAGAGAAACTTCTGAACCTCAGCAACGTGTTGCAAAAAGAGTGAAGATTGGGGTGCCATAGTCAAACGCAAAGACAGTTTTGGAGAAGAGTTGCAGAGATTTTGGGAAAAACTTAAGTGCTTAAATTTTGAGAAGTGCTCAGTGCGATAAAGTGAAGATGAACAGTTTAGAGAAGATATCGCATATATATAACAATAATAATTAAAGAGAAAAGAAATTCGAAGAGTTGAAAAGATTTTCTCCCTTTTTAGATTTTTCCCGCTTCAAGATTTATTTTGCCGCCTTTCCTTGCGTGAGATGGACGCTCTAGATCCTAGGGTCTATATGCGAGCGTGTGCGTATCTCTTACTTTTGGCAACTTTCCTTTTTCCTGTTTCTTGCAGGGATTTCCTCGATCCCAGTTCCCAAGGTTGTGCTAATCATGGCGAAAATAGAAGATTTAAAACAGTGCAGAAAGATTTAAAATATCTTTTACAGTCCTGTAACCTAGGAGAGTGACGTCTTTTATCTTGACGTTTCAATTTCCTTAAAATTTCCCCCTTGACTTAGCATTTAAGAAATAATTTTCACATGGCTTTTTCGTCAATTTATTGAGAAAGTTATGCCACGTGTATTTTATTTCAACTGTGCTTTCTGTCATTCTTGTAATTATCTTTCTGGTAGTTTTCTGGTAGCCTTCTGATCTTGATTACCTTCTGATTTTGGTTATCTGATAGCCTTCTGGTAGTAGCTATCTGGTAGCTTTCTGGTAATCTTCATTTAGGCTGAGTAGACCAAGTTTTCCACACAGCATCTTAAATCTTTCTTCTGGTAAAGCTTTAGTTAATATATCAGCACGTTGAATATCTGTATGAATCTTCTCAATCTTGATGTGCTTTCTCTCCACATGATCTCTGATAAAATGATGTCTTACATCGACATGTTTGCATCTTGTGTGGAGTACTGGATTCTGTGTTATAGCTATAGCACTTGAGCTGTCACAGAATATAGGTATCTCCTTTACATCAATCTCATAATCTCTTAATTGCTGTTTCAACCAAAGCATCTGTGCACAACAGCTTCCAGCAGCCATATATTCTGCTTCAGTGGTTGATGTAGCAACAGATGTCTGTTTCTTTGAAAACCAAGATATCAACTTGTTTCCAAGAAATTGACATGTTCCAGAGGTAGACTTTCTGTCCAGTTTGCATCCTGCATAATCTGAATCAGAATAGCCTGTAAGCTCAAAATTATCATCTTGTGGATACCAGAGGCCAATGTTAGCTGTTCCTTTAAGATATCTAAGTATCTTTTTGGCAGCTTCCATGTGTGATTCTTTAGGATTGGCTTGATATCTGGCGCAAACTCCAACTGCATATGTGATATCTGGACGGCTTGCTGTAAGGTATAGCAGAGAGCCAATAATTCCTCTATATTGTGTAATGTTAGCTGGTTTTCCTTCTGGGTCTGGATCTATCTTTCCATTTGATTGCATTGGAATTTTAACTTCTCTGCTGTCTTTCATTCCAAATTTGACTAGCAGATCGTTGATGTACTTTGCTTGATTAACAAAGATACCATCTGGTATTTGTTTTACCTGTAGACCTAAAAAGAAATTCATCTCACCCATCATGGACATTTGATATTTGTTCTTCATTAGATCTCCAAATTTGTCACACAGATAGGGAGATTGTGATCCAAAGATTATGTCATCTACATATATCTGAACCAACAGAATGTGTTCTTTGACTTTGATGACAAACAGTGTCTTGTTAACAGAACCTCTTCTGAAACCTGATTCCAGTAGGAATGTTGATAATGTTTCATACCACGCTCTGGGTGCCTGTTTCAACCCATAGACAGCTTTGGCTAGTCTATATACTCTCTGGTCAGGATTTTCTTCTTCAAAACCAGGTGGTTGCTCAACATACACTTCTTCTTCAAGTATGCCATTAAGGAATGCACTTTTAACATCCATCTGGTATACTTTGAATTTCTTGTATGCAGCATATGCTAGAAATAGCCTGATTGCTTCCAATCTGGCCACTGGTGCAAAGGTTTCATCGAAATCGATACCTTCCTGTTGATTGTATCCCTTTGCAACAAGTCTAGCTTTGTTTCTGACTACTTCTCCATTCTCATCTCGTTTGTTTTTGAATACCCATTTTACACCTATCACTCCTTGATGTTTTGGTCTGTCAACCATATACCAGACTTGGTTTCTTTTGAATTCATTGAGTTCTTCTTGCATAGCTATAACCCAGTCTGCATCTCTAAGTGCTTCATAGGTGTCAGAGGGTTCAACACGTGATAGATAACAACTGAGAAGTGCACTTTCTCCATGCATTCTTCTAGTTCTTACTCTATCTGTTGGGTTCCCAACAATCTGTTCAGAAGGATGATTTTCTTGAATCCATTTCCTTCTGCTAGATAACTCCTCTTCTATTATCTCATGTTCTGGTTCACTTGTTGGGTCCTCAAATTCTGGATGAGAAGTTTGAAATGGATTGTCATCTTCTGGTTCTTCTTGATCATTATTCCAACCATTTGTATTGCTTGATTCTTCTGGTTGATCTGGTTCTGGTTCATTAAGATTATTTTCACCTTCTGGATGATTGCTCTTTGGTGTTGTCTGTTCAGTTCCCCCTTGCTGTGAGCTTGCTGCTTCAGCATTGTTTGGGATTTCAACATCATTATCTTCTGATGTATTCCAGAACAGAATATCTTCTAGCAGAATACCTTCTGCTTTCTGGTTCTTGTTCTGGTCTTGTGATTGTTCAATACCTAGTTCTCTGTCACTAATAACAGATTCATCAAAAACAATATGAGGTGTTACTTCCACAATGTGAGTCCTCTTGTTAAAAACTCTATAAGCTTTGCTAACATCAGAATATCCTAAGAATATTCCTGGATCAGCTTTGCTATCAAAAGTTTTCAACTGAGATTTCCCATTATTGTGTATGTAACACAGACAGCCAAAAGAACGAAAGTAATGAATCCTGGGTTTTCTGTTGTTCCATATCTCGTAGGGTGTCTTCCCATGTCTGATGGAAACAACTGATCTGTTCTGGGTGTAGCATGCTGTATAGATGGCTTCTGCCCAAAATTTCTTTGGCAGTCTGGTTGCATTGAGCATAGTACGAGCTGCTTCTTTTAATGATCTATTTCTTCTCTCAACTACCCCATTCTGTTGAGGAGTTCTTGCAGCAGATGTCTGGTGAGTGATTCCCATCTGGTTGCAGTATTCCTCAACCTTCTGGTTTAGAAATTCTGTTCCACGATCTGTTCTGATAGTGATAACAGAAACTTCCTTTTTCTTAGAGATCTTGTTGAGAAAGTTTGGCAGCTTCTCCAGAGTTTCTTTCTTCTTATATAAGAATATTACCCAAGTAAATCTTGAATAATCATCAATGATGACTAGAGTATATTTCCTGCCATTTATGCTTAAAGGTTTAACTGGACCAAATAAGTCTAAATGCAGTAACTCTAATATTCTGGTTGAGCTTTGGACAGATTTGTTTGGAAAAGATGATCTGGTCTGCTTTCCAGCTTGACATGCTTCACATGTGTGATTCTTGTCATAGATTTGTTCTGGCAGACCCTCAACTAGTTTCTCTCGTGCAATCTTGTTGATTGTTTTGAAGTTGAGATGACTTAATCTTTTATGCCATAGCCAGCTAGTTTCTGACACAGTCTTAGTGACCAGACAGGTCTCTATCTGGTTATTCCATTGCACAATATACAGTCTATCCTGCAATATCCCGGTAAGGAGTATCTCATCTCCTTCCTTGTTCTTCACCAGACAGTTGTTAGTGTCAAAAATAATTTGATTACCATTGGTGCAGAACTGACTTACAGAGAACAGATTATGGCTGAGACCTTCAACATATGAAACATTTGAGATGGTGGTCTTGCCAATTTTTATGTTACCATACCCTCTGGTATATCCTTTTGAATTGCATCCAAAAGTGACTTGGGGTCCTGGTTTCTCAATGTAGTCTGTTAGTAGATTCTTGTCACAGGTCATGTGTTTCGAACATCCACTATCAATTATCCAGATTGATCCTTTTGCAATCTTGCTTCTTCTTGCAGCTTTCTGGTCCTGCAATTAGATAAGCTTAGCTACCCTTTATTGTCTGGGTGCTTGGTTATTAGCAAAGATTCCCTTTTTAATCCAGAATAGCTTTAAATTGGGAACTGTAAAGTAGCTGGTGATGACATTCCCATTTTCATCAACATTGGATTTTGAATGAAGAACAGATGAATGATATTTCTCTGATCTTTTGCTTTCTGTTCTCTTCTGTGTTGTCCTGTTGACATTGTTTTTGAACTGTTGCTTGGATTCTGTGTAGTAGGCAGGATGTCCTTTGTTTTGATGATATTTTCTGTTATCAGCTTGTTTAACCATCATCTTCTGGGGAAGATCTTTCTTAGTTTTCAAGTTTATTACTTGATCTGGTATTTGACTTCTTTCTGGTACAAATTTTATAGGACTTGCTGCTTTTTCTGAGTGACCTGGATATCCTAATCCAGCAGAGCCTTTCTGTTGTATGTTGATGAGTAACTTGGCACGTTCATCACTCTTGTAGATCATATCTCTGCCTTTCTTTATCTTTTCTTCAGCAATGTTGTTCCTATTGATTAGATCTTTGACCTTTGAGTTCAAAGTATGAATCTCACTGTCTTTATTCTTGATTTGTTCTTCCAGATCGGTTATCTGGACCGAGAATTTGGTATTGGCTCCACTCAGGAATTTTACAGTGCCATTCAACTTCTCATTCTCTTTAACAGCTTCAGAGAATAGCTTCTTGATGCTTGTATAGCTTTCAAACATCTCGTTGATTTCTTTCCATGTAACTTCTGGTTCATCTTCATTACCTGAATCATAATCAGATTTATCTGAAGACTGAGAGTCATGAAAATTTACCTCATTCTGGTCAAGTCCATTGTCTAATCCCATGTAGCATTCATCCCATTCATTGTCTGTTTCTCCATCATAGAAAGCTTCATCATTTTCTGATGAACTGTCTGTTAGATGACTTGAGCTGCTGGAGTCCTCTTCTGCTATCATAGCTTTGCGTTGAGCTCTGAGTTTTCTGTCTCTCTTAGCTCTTAGTTCTTCTCTCTGGCTTTTGGATAGATCAGGACAGTCTGTTTTGAAGTGACCTGTTCTTCCACAACCATAGCAAGTATATTCAGTAGGATTGGTGATTTTATCATTACCTTTACTTTCTGTTTTGTCAACAGATCGTTCTGTTTCTTTATTTTTCTGGTATCTATTCTTGTTGTCTTTGTAGAATCTACGATACTTTCTTGATCTGACTTCCATCTTGTCCATTCTTTTTGCAATCAATGAGAATTCTTTGAGTAATTTCTCATATCCTCCTTCTGCTGATGTAACAGATGATGTTGAATCATCTGTTTTGCACTTCGCTTTGAAGGCAGTCTCTTTCTCCTTCTTTGTGCTATTTTCATTCTTTTTGCTGGAGGAGTGATCTGGTCCATGTATCCTTCTGATATCACATTCATGGACAGCCAGATGATCAAAGAGTGCTTCTACAGACAGATCATTGAAATCAGCACGTAGAGGTTGCATAGCTGAATAGATTTCCCAGCTTGGTGGTAAGGCTCTAAGAATCTTGAGATTCTTCTCTCTCTGTGTGTACTTATCCTTTTTGAAGGCAGACACTTCAAGTAATATTTCTGTGAATCTGTTCTTCATTTGTTCAATAGTTTCTCCAGGCTTCATTTTGAATTCATCGAACTTATTACATGCTAGGGATAGCTTGTTCTCGATCATAGCTTCAGATCCTAAGCTGAGATCTCTTAGTGCTTCCCACATTTCTTTAGCTGTATCAAGATCTTGGATCTTGGCCAGATGAACTCCTTTCACAGTACTGGAGATAACTCCCTTAGCAAAATCATCAAGATTTGCTTCTCTTCTTTCTTCAGAAGTATACTTTCTGGGATCTTTCAATACGGATTCTTTGACTACTCCTGTTTCTGTAATTCGAGTAGTTTCTTCTGTAATAGCCAAAGGTCCTTCTTCTATCACCTTCCACATCAAGCAGTGATGAGCTTTGAGACACATCTTGATTCTGAAACTCCATTCTCTGTAACCTTGAATGGAAAATTCTTCGCATGCCCTGATAACAGAAGACTCCATAACAGATAATATGCAGATGATGAAAAGATTTTCTAGATCAATTCAAGTTGACCACGCAGGTATATAACCTTGTGAAACAAAACAATGGTCGTATGAACCACTGCTCTGATACCACTTGTTGGTCCCGAAAGAGCAAGGTTTGGTGTATGGGGGGGGAATACACCAAATGCAAACTTTTCAGTTTACTTGTCAATTTCAATCAGAGAGATGTGAGCTTTCTGAATTTCAGATTGCTCTAGATGATAGAACACTATGATTTTCTAATCAATTAAGTTCTATCCAAGTAAGATCTCTCACGTGAGATATACAAGGCAGAAAGTAAGTGTAAACTTAATTTCCAGCAGTGTATTGTGTGCGGAATAATGGTGGACTTAGTTGGTGCTCTTGTTAAGAAAATCTTTTGAAAGCTTAATCGAGAATTTAGAAGATAGATTAAGAATGCAGGTTTGAATGAGTATGACAGATGCAGAATAAAAAACAACTGAACATAAAATGCAGGATTTAAATGGCACAGTTATTTTTACGTGGTTCGGGAAACCCCCTACGTCCACGGTCTAATCCAAACTGGATTAGATATCCACTACTAGGATACTCTTCTTATTTAACCTCGCTGAGAACGAGCCACAAGTTTCAATTACAAACCTTATTGAAACTTATGCACGAATAAGGGTCGTGTCCCTTTACAACTTACAGAAAACTACTGTAAACAGGCTATCTTCACGTTAATCCACTAGAAAACTACTAGCTAGCAAAGATCTCCTTCTTCTCTCGATAAGACAGACTTGAATCGAGGTGTGATTGCGATCACGAACGGTTTGAAGCTTTTGTCTGATTTGAGGATAGAATGCTCGAGAGTATTTCTGCCGTATAGCGCTTTCATATATATTTGTTCTATTTATCAGACTTTGAATCTTCAAACATATATAGGCTCTGAATTTGAAATTCTAGCCGTTTGTTGATTGGCGTGATTTGATTTGTGGATTGCCAATCAGTCATAACTCTTCTTTCCTTGTAGAGCTGTTGATTGAATCTTCTATGATTGGTAAGCAGATCATCTGTGATTGCTTTCCTTCTTCATGTCAATCAGTGATTCAGTTTCTGTTTCTTCAATGGAAAGTCTTTAATGCTTCTTTGATAGATTTGATTCTGCTCTTTCTGGTTTGCTTCTAACCTTCTGGATGTGACCTCTCTGGTCTAGTACCTATCTGCTTGAATACTGGTTTAGACACTTTCTGGTTTGAGGTACATTCTGGTATAAGAGCTTTCTGGTAGAAGAACTTTCTGGTTGAAAATACTTTCTGGTAGAAAATACTTTCTGGTAGAAGTACTTTCTGGTTGATGTTCTGTCTTGAGACTTGCTGGTTTAGCCTTCTGTCTTGAGATTTGCTGGTTTAGCATTCTGTCTTGAGACTTGCTGGTTTAGCATTCTGTCTTAAGACTTGCTGGTTTAGCTTTCTGTCTTGAGACTTGCTGGTTTAGCTTTCTGTCTTAAGACTTGCTGGTTTAGCATTCTGTCTTGAGACTTGCTGGTTTAGCATTCTGTCTTAAGACTTGCTGGTTTAGCTTTCTGTCTTGAGACTTGCTGGTTTAGCTTTCTGTCTTAAGACTTGCTGGTTTAGCTT